>JABFQC010000010.1:0-59606 GCA_022817085.1 Psilanteris sp. ZL-2020
GTACCTAGGGGCCCAAAAAGTCGCTGTCCTCGAAACTGCCGTTATACCTATATATATATATATATATTTGTATTGTATATATTTATATATATATATTAATATATATACTATATATAGTTTTATGATACTACTACATTAATAGATTATTTTGATTACATGAATAACACTTATAGGATTAAAGGTTGTTTTTAATTGTTGGTAGAAAAATCTATCCTATTATAAAACCATTGAGTCTTACAGGGGTTTTAGGCTTTTAGATTTACATCGTCTACTCCGTTTACTCTATATAGTTATTATAGGCTATAGAGCTATATAGGAGCATATGAATTAGGGCACTATAGTATAGTGTTTTATTATTGACGTGAGGTTATGTTATGGTTATGTTAATTCTAGTTGTAGTTCAAACTAGTAGAATCAGTGACATTTTCAGTAACCTTATTTGACATTGAGGGATTTGACATTTATCTTATACCTATAATATATATTTAATATGTCAACATGTTTTATGTAAATAAAAATTTTATTTTAATATATTATATATTATAACATCAACCAATATTATAACTTTATATTAAACGTAAGAATATGTATATATAATATTTAAATCATTCTAATTCTTAATATACAAAAAGAATAATTTTAAAATAATATGATTTTATATTTCAGTGAATTTTGTAAAAAATTATTCTGGTGTAATATATACTTAAAATAAATTAATAATAATTATATTAAAATTTAATCAAATTTAACGATTATGGATGAATAATAAAAGATATATATTCAACGACTGGAGAAAGGAGCAAATAATCACTTTTCAATGTTCCGTAATAAATTTTCTTAATATTTATTTCACTGTTATAAGTTTTACGATAATAATGGTAATTATATATACTCGTTATTGAAAAAATATAGAATATTAACGCTCAATATAGACAAGTGTTATATGAGATTAATATATTATCAATTTGCAAAACTATATATATTATCCCTATATCTTCATTTCTTCCATTCCTCCCCTGTGTTGTTTGTACGAACGTTATAATTATCTGTTATCAGATGCATCGTATCACTTTATTACTAATCACGTAAATGCATCATGCACTGAATATCAACGAAGTGTGTAGTGAAACGTAAAATGAACTCCGAATTTATACACTAAAATTAAATTAATATATTAGCTACTGGTAGCTACTTTGCAGCGCCGTCAACGACACGTTGTTCGACCGGAATAAAGATAATTATTATAACAGTATAATTTAATTACAATAATCATATTTACACAAATCATAAATATGAGCTAATGTAAACATAAAAATGTGCTGAGTTGAACTCAAGTGAAAGAATAAATAAAGTCAAAAAACCGCCGTAGGATTTTTTCGTCATCGTCTGTCTTTGTTCAGGTTCGAGCGAGAAACAGGCTTTACGAGTCAAAGGCCAGCGCGGCGGACTTGAGAAAAGTGACCGAGGATAAGAGAAGAAAGAAAGATTTGCAGTAAGTAAACTCTCGGCATTGTTGTTAGGGACCGAACGTGAGCTGACGTAGACGCACGCATCGCCAACCGAAATTTGTGAGTCGCGTTCCGGGTTGTAACTCGCGTTCATTACAGTGCGCGCATTTTCGCCGGACTTGCGCCGACAAAGGATTGCAATTTCATTTTTTGTTCTTGGTAAAATTCTTCTTTTTTTTATGTCCTTGATACCAATCGAATATTAATATTGAAATTCATGAAGTTATTCCTGAAAAATTCTCCAAAGACATAAATTGAACTGTATCTTGCTTTCATTTTACCCTTTTTTGAACACAAGCACTGTTTTGGATTTTCATAAATGTTAATATAATCTACACAAATTAAAACAATCGTTTACTCTTTAATACTAACATTTAAAGGATTATTCGTTTGTTTTTAATGCTTGTTTTAATCTCACTTGCTTGACTAGTAAAACATAACCTTAAAACACTATGTGAGTAGGCCTGGGCCTGGTCTTGGGAAGTACTCCATAAAGAGAGTTATTGGAGAATTAAAAAGATGTTTTAATAATTTGTTCGTATTTGAAAATTTATGTATTTGTTTGTGAATGTTGAAACTATACATATTTTTGAAAATTAATTTTCTTTTTATATACCTGCATATGTATAGTTAGATATAGGTTGTTTGTGACGCAACAAAAGATCAGTTTAACATTATTTTTGACAAGTAATATAAATTATGATTATTATTTTATGTATAAAAGCAAAGGTAGCAAGTACAATTAAAAATTTAGATTTAAAATTTGTTTACATGTTCTTTTTAATCAAATATATAGATATTAAAATATCATTCATTTGTGTCTTAATATTAATTAGCGAGTACAAATGTATATTTAAATTAAATTGTAAAATATATACAAAAACATTATATTTTTTTATTTTACAGATTATAATAAATAATGGCTGCGCTGCCAAGGAGAATTATTAAAGAAACGCAAAGACTTATGCAAGAACCAGTTCCTGGTATCAGTGCTGTACCAGATGATACAAATGCTAGGTATTTTCATGTAATTGTAACCGGTCCAGAAGATTCACCTTTTGAAGGTGGTTTATTTAAATTGGAATTATTCCTCCCTGAGGATTATCCTATGTCTGCTCCAAAAGTTAGATTTATTACCAAAATCTATCATCCAAATATTGACAGGTAAATTATTATTTAATTTATTTCTCAATGACTAGATATTATATTCTTAATATACTTGTAAAATTAAGTTCACAAATAAAACCTAATAGCATATTTTAATACATATATTAATTTGTATATCTTTTTTTATACAAATGAAATGATTAGTACACTTTTAGCTGTAAACAAAAATAATCTTATACGGTTTGCCATTATTTTAATATAAAATAAATTTTTAGGATTAGAACACAATTAGATAATACAATTTAATTTTTTTTAATACAATACAATTGAAACTATAATCAAAATATTTTTAAGAAATTAAAGGCATTATTAACTTGTTTTAATTATATTGTTTTCTGTATATTTTACATGCAGATTTATGTGTTATATTATTCTTTATATATTTTAAACAATATTTTTGACTCGGAGTCCAACCATTTGCTGAATACATATAATTATTCATTAAAATATATTATATAGCAAATTATGTAAAATATGTAACCATAAATATACATTCATAACTTGTTGTTTTTGACTCTCTTCAAAGTAACAATTAATAGAAGAAATTCACCATTTTCTTCTTCTTTCTATAAATTTTAATAATAATTTTCAATTTATTCTTATTCGCTTAACATTTTATTATTATTAATATATTATATTATTTATTATCAATAAATGTTATTCTAAGTTTTTTTAGCCAGATCGAGGAATTCAATTAAATTGTGTATATTATTAGTATATAGTAAAATATGTATATATATATATTTAAATATTATTATTATTATTATTATTATTTATACATAGATAATAATTAATTTTAAAATATATTATTACTGCATTAATAACTATATTATTGGTATAATTTTATATTCAATTTTAGGCTTGGTAGAATTTGTTTGGATATTCTGAAGGATAAGTGGAGTCCTGCTTTGCAAATCAGAACCGTGCTACTTTCAATACAAGCATTATTAAGTGCACCTAATCCTGATGATCCTTTAGCCAATGATGTCGCTGAACTTTGGAAAGTGAATGAAAGCGAAGCAATCCGTAACGCCAAAGAATGGACTCGCAGATATGCCATGGATAACTGATCTCCGCGCGTAAAAATATCACAAATCGAAGCGTCACTCTTATCCTGTCACTTAATAATCCCATGCCAGTTGCATACCCTGCACCTGTCCACATAATTTTGCTATTTATACAAATAATAAAAACATTTTATAAGAGTACATTGTATGGAACTGTATTTTCTATATAGCTGTAAAAAACAACAAAATAACGAAGAAAAAAATCGTTATACAAACAAAATAAATGATTAAATAAATGATATTAAAACAATAAGTTAAACGACATAAAAATTCACTATAGTACTGAAATATTACAAGAAATCATTTGAAAAAAATATGAATAAATTGATTAGTTCATAAAAATTATATGATGAAATTTTTAATTGTTAATTGATTAAAAATGTAATTTAGAAATGCTGAATAGCACGCGATTTTCGCAAGACTTTGTACAAAGGAGAGACCGCAAGTCGTTGCTCTTCTATATTTTATTTTAATTTTTTTATTTGACCATTTTTACATTATATATGCTGTATTAAAATAAACTATTTCTAAAATTTCATGTAACAAATAATAAATATCGTTTTTCAAACGTCAAGAAACTTATTTTAAAATGATATCTTAATAAATTTTTTTAATATTAATTAATAACAGATAGAATTTAATGATAATAATTAAAGGTTTATCATAGTTTATTTAATAATTATAATTATATGTGTTTAAAAGATGATATAATTTTTAAAGTTTTACGTAATTGATTTATATTCATTTAGAATAAAGTAATAATTTTTATTTAATATTAATCATACTTTAAGATGACAATGTTATTCTACTATTTTAAATAAGTATTCTTAAACGTTATTTTTATTTAAAAATATGTTTCTGTAAAAAAATATCAAATAAACATCGAAATAGAACAGGTATACAAGTTAATAAATAAAAAAACGTTATTTACAATGGTATATTTCTATACTATTATTAATGTTTATATTGAGAATATTTCTTGTAATTTTACATTTAAAAATTTATTAAAATTTATTAATTTAATTATTATCTTAACTTGTTTACCTTCGAAAATGATCATAAAGTCTTATGTATATTATATTTAAGTTATGAAACTATACATTACATTATATTTTATTAGAAACAATTTACATATATAAATACAATTAATTTTCTGCATTTATTATTACAAGAGAATTTTTAGTGGTCAAACTATTTTTAAGTGATTTAACTCTGATGATGATGATGGTTAAATGACTTTAGTTGTTAAGTGATATACATTTATTTTAATGAAACTATGTATCATGCAGATTTGTTGCATGATATAAGAAAAATTGAAGCTTGTACTTCGTGTAAAATGTGTACTTTTCATGTATAATATAATTATTATTAATAACAAAATGGAACAAAATATATTAGATAATTTCAAATTATTTGTACAGAATTTAGTAATCGAACAATTATCGAGTGATAAAATATTATTTTTTATGCAACATATAGTTTGATTTATTTTGAGGAGAAATATTAATCTTAAATAGTACTTTATTCTTCATATATATTTATATAATTTATATATATATATTTACAAGAAAGTAACATAAAGATTAATTTAAACAAACATGGTGCAGTACTCGAATAAATTGTTTAATATTTGATACTGAATTAATGTACATTTGTTTGCAATAAATTAATCAAAATTGTGTTGTATTTATGTTTATTGTTTGATTATTTTCACGAAAAACCAATGACTACGTTATTCTATAAATGTAATTATAATAAACTTTTTTTATAAATATATCTATTGAAGGATTAAATATTGCTATATTTTGTTAATTAAAATTTTCTTTTTATTATTATTATATTCTTTGTATTAGTTTAGGAATATTTTAAATTATATACATATTTGCACATCAAATAATGCAATATAACAAATGTCAATTATTTATTTATTAATATTATATTAAAATAATATAATATATTTATTTTAATTATGCATTAAGGTAAGTATAAATAATATATCCTTTATTTTATTATGTAAAATAATATATGACTACATTTTTTTGTTAAAATCTAAAATTTAAGAATATCAGATTATTTTAATGAATTTCAGACAATTTTTATATTATCGAGATTATCGACATATTTTAATTAAAACATACAATATTATAGGATTTGATTAATATTTTGGAGCAACGGTTTTTTACATTTCATTCAATTTGAAAATTTTCTTTTGAAAATGCCGAATATAATTATATTGTTTTACTAATAAAATTTTTGTAGTATTATTTAATAATTGTTGAACATATTATACATGTAGATGTAAAATTCACAAAAAATCCTATGTTTAATATTAATATGAATAATCATTTAAATCACCATATTTTAATAATTATTTTAATCTTATTAAGTATACGGTTCTAAATTGTTTTTAACATTCTAATTACATTCTTATCCAATATTGTAATTTTCTACGCTTATAGCAATAAGTAATTATATTATGCGCAGCTTCTTAAATTAACATATTACTTTTATATAAATAATATATTATTACTCCATTAATTACATTAAAATAAAACCTTATCATAAATGATTTTATTTATTAGATAATTAAACACGTGTTTCTTACACAAATTTATAAACTGCATATTACAATGTGGCAACTTGTAACTAATATACTTAATGTATTGAAATATTTATAAAATTTGTTTACATTGAATTTTATGGTATGACAATTATTTTCATTGGAAACGAGTATATATGTGATTATACATTTCTTTATATATTATATATATTATACATTTTAAATATTAGTCAATAAAATATCACTAAATATATATCATTTTATATTATATATTAAGATATTATAAATAGTAAGTAAAATTTGTATGATTATATTTGCCATTTTTTACTCTAAACAAGTTGAAAATGTGATAAATCGTTAAAAAAATAAAGACAAATATTTGTAAGATTATTATTTTTTAAAAATGTTTTTTAAGCTAAGAAATATTTTTTTATTTAACTAGAAATAAAATTTAAAATAAGTTTATCCAATTCATCTATCATTCTACAATGATTTGTTTCTAAAATATTTATGATGAATATTATAATATAATGTTATCAAAATTAAAATATAAAGTAATCACTATGTTTAATTATAGAAAGTAATTAAATAGATTTTATATTCAAGAACAACTTCAATAGATATTTTCCAAGCAATCTTTAATATAGCAACATATTCAGTCTTACAATAATAAGCCAAAAATACAATCTATATGTCAAGCCATCAGGAAGCGGACGAAAAAAACCCTTTGTTCTCAACGAGTCCTCTCACATATACCGACGTCATATCATCATAATCATATGTATACTAATTTATATGGCGAATCATCTTCATCGTACCCGGAACACGCATTCTCTCTTTCTCACTGTCGTCCTCGCGCTCTCTTTCTCTCTTCCTTCACGTACCCCAAACGTGACTATTCAAAGTCACAGGTAACTGTCAATTCACATTGCGTTTAAACCAGAAACAACCGCAACATTTCGCCCGATCCCCTGTTTCCTTTTCTCATAATCGATCAATTTTACAATTTTACACTTAAACAAAATAATGCCTTACGGCTCAGAAATACATTATTATCAATATATATCTGTTGGCTTACATTACAAATGATTGTTATTGTATACACGTTTTGTTTTCTGTGCGCATCAAAAGAACAATTAAATCAAACTTCCTACTATAAATTACATTAAAAAATTATCATAAAAAGATAATTTAAAAGATCTATTCATTAAAACAAGTATACGAAGGGTTTTTAATAAAAATTACAATTATTATCAAATACATTTAATTAATCTTAGTTTTATTTTATTATAAAAAAAAAATTTTTTAATTATGTGATTACTTCGTACAAATGTTTAAGCATAAACGTTGTAAATTTATAACTAAATTTTTCCCTTAAATATTTTATTATGTGTAGAAGATAATTTCATATTTAAAAAACACTTCAACTTAAGAACCCAATGTTTATGCATTTTAATGTATACTCTTTTAATTAATATTTAGGTAGTTCATACAAAAAGATGTAACAAATATCTCACATATCTTGATTTAGTTTAAATAATCGAGTTTTATGCTCGATCATTAGTCCTTAAATACACACTTTCGATACCCTCTTTATGTTGTTATTTTTATGAATGAGCGCGAAAGAGCGATTTCTCTTTTGAAATATATAAGGTGATTTCGAAAATGTGTCGTTATGTTAAAATTAGCAAAATATTTTTTTAAATTATACACTTTCTATAATAATTGTGCACATATTTAACACAATTTCAAAATCACCTTAAAAAATTCAAAGTAATGTGGACTAGTCGAGAAGAGGAAATATGATTTTTACTCGATATAAATATATAGTTGTATTACAATAGTTAGTTTATTTGATGAAACATTGAAAGCCTTACGTAAAATATATGAGTATAAAGTGCACA
The DNA here is from genome assembly GCA_022817085.1 of Psilanteris sp. ZL-2020. NCBI lineage: Eukaryota > Metazoa > Arthropoda > Insecta > Hymenoptera > Scelionidae > Psilanteris > Psilanteris sp. ZL-2020. Next base: position 8,207 of record JABFQC010000010.1, read on the forward strand.
TGTGTCTTGCACTTCTATAAGTGTATGTGTTTGCTGTGTCTTGCGAGTGTGTCAAAATTGTGAATCGAATATAGTTTCCGATAAATATAGAATAGTATTGAATTCTCCGGCAATTATAAATAAAAGCAAAGATAGACTGTTAGGCATATATAAAATTACGATTCTAAATAAATTAGAATAAAAGTAAAAGAAAAGAAGTCATACTTACGATATTCTCGTTTTAAATGATAAAAAATTTTAATTATACCATTGTATTACAATGATAAATTATATAAAATATTAATAATTGAAAATGGAAACAATCAATTCAGTCAAATCAAAACTACTCTAAACCCATCGTACCAGCTATAATCGTAAAATGTTTTGCGATCGAACGGTAGAACAGGAGTATACGTTTTTTTTTCTTTCGTTAATCTGTTTGAACGTTAAAGCCACGTGCTGATACAAGGCATCGCGACCCTGATTTCAAGCATCAGGTGAATATATATATTTTACTGTATTCCTTTACATATGCATGGTATTCGTATATACGATTAGTCTGAAACAAAACTCGATTAACAATTTCGTCTTTACAACCGAGAGTTCTGCAAATAATTCGACAGCGCAACAAAGATCTTTGGAACTGTAGTGACTTCAAAACGAGGCTAATCGTTCGGTTGATAATTACTTCGAAAACTTTAATTTATATATATATATATATATATTTAGGTTATAAAATTTGTTCGACTTGTGGGATTTTTACGATTTAAATATTGTTCGTTGCGATGGAACTCTTTACATCGAACAAAATGAAATTTCAAATTTGTAATTGAAATTTTTTTTCGAAACTTTTGTTTCTTTTTTATAATAGTTACAAAATTTTATTGTCAGTTCGGTCACAAAAAGGTCCATCATCAAAAAACAGGATTCCTTCGCCCCCACTATTACAGTTTTTTCTTGCGATATGCTTAATCTTTGTCACGTATCCTTTTTTTACTTTAGTTTTAGTTTAGACAGCATTGATAAAATTATCAGTCTTCAGAGACAGTGTATTATGGCGGTTACTTAATAACGCCTATAGAATGATCGAAAAATTAATTCTTTCCTGGCAAAAATGCCTTGATTTTAGAATTACGTGCGAAAACATACTCGAATTTGATTCTAGAGGTATTCTTTCGTGTTGATGAAGAGTCGCGCCCTTCTTCGGGTCTTTCCAAGAAAATCATCGAAGATACGTCAACTGTTTAATAAAATATATTTCGGAGGCCATTTGATATCATTTTCTCATGATTCGTTGCTTATCTTAAGCTATATGGTTACAATTTTACATACATATAATTAAAAAAAAAAATATAATCGGACTGTTTGATTGCGTTCGAAACGTCACTTCGGGCGAACGCCGTTCGATGATTCTACTGTCTCCGAGACGAATTACTTTGGAATTCGTATTGCTCCGAGATATCTGTACTTTATTCCTCGAACGATTTTCGCCACGAGCAAATTAGAATTAACAATACACTTTTCATCGACAAAGGAATGTTCCAATCATTTCGAAATTAAATATACAACGCAATCTGAACTTCGAATTCTCGCGTCACCGATATATTTAGAGCAATTATATCGTTTTACATGCGTAATACCAAATCTAAATTAAAAATATCTAATCATTACAGTGATGCGCGAACTCATGACTTTCAGTACCTAACTGTTAAAAATATTTAATAAAATGTAAAAAGTAAAGAACACTTGAAGTTAGAGAGAATATTTAAAATATATAGACGACAACAATGTAAAGGTTTTCGGCACTTTTTTCGTAATGTCGAGACAACCGTACATCGTGCAATGCTTTGTGCAATTGTTTCGCAAATATATCATCATTATTTGTTAAGTATACGAGAATGCTAGTTCTATGTCGTATGAGAATAGCGTGTCTTCGGTCGATGCCGTAGTATTGTTAGTAGAAAATAAGTATACAAAATAAAGTTGGTCTCGATAGTCAGGTGTATTAAAAATAAAATTATATCTTTTTAAAAGTTCGATCTACTGTGTGGACCACTGGTATTGTTTGCGTGTATTTGGTACCTTGAAATCCGTTTTCTTGATATTTTTTTGTTTATTTAAGTTATCGTTGTTTTATTGTTATTTTTTATTTATGTGCTTTTTTATATTATTTAAAATGCTTACTGCTCGATAACGACTTTTACAACTTTTTTCGTTTCGAACATCGATGGCGCAAATTAACAATGATCTGCGCTTATTTAATTATTTATTTATTTATTTTTTTTTTTTTTCAAGAAAACCAATTTAATCACGAAACAAAACTTTTGTTCATCGCGAATGGCAACTTAGAGTTGTTTTTTATGCTATATATATATTTTGTTCTTTTTTGACTTTTTTATTTTTAATTTTTTTTTACTTTTTTTAGTTGGTTTTTCTTGTTTTCTTTTGTATAGAACATTTTATGAATAATCATTGTTGTGATCGCATCATGTTGCAAGTCAGATTTAATTTCTGGGTATTCAGACAAATTCTTTCTCCTTTGAATCTGGAAAATATAAAGATACAAGAATTAAATTTGTTGTTGCATGTGTTTTTTTATTATTCTTATTTTTTTGATATTTCAAACGTTAAATTTATTTAATATTACAAATTATAATATTTTAAAATTCTATTATCTAAACGCAAATAAAAATGAAATTACCGCTATCAGATTTATCTTCAGAAACTCCATTAGTAAGTTCTGGTTTCTTTTCGCCGTTGTCTGATTCGACACTTCCAGCTTTCTTTTCTTCCTGATTAACGCTCTTCTTGTCCTTTGCCTTGTTTTTAGCAGGCGTTGCCGGTTTTGGTTTGGGTTCAAGACTTGGGTCCAACAGGATTTTGCCAATATTTTTTCTATCGTGCATTTTTTGCATCGCCTCAGCGACATCTTCGAGAGCCCACGTAGAATCGATTGTAGGCTTGATCATACCTTCGCTCCACATTCTGAATACACTATTTACGTGATTCTGCACATAATCATAACAATCTGGTTCGCGAATTAAATGACGGAAGTTGAATCCAGCCACGCTCTTGTTTTCTTCAAAGAGTTTCACTCGAGATATCCTATCCACTTGCAACCACTAAAACAAGATGTCACTTTAGTAATTTTATTGGCTCTAATTTGTTGTGTGTTGCGTTGTGTCTGAATGGATGAGTGTAATTTATATGTAAAGAAATTTATAAATAGATATGTGCTCAACATCGGTTATTTGTCAATAAATATAAAGGAGAATAAAAGTAAATAACTTGTGATCAAGAATGAAAGAAAAAAGAGATTCATTTTAAATGTATATTAATAATATAATATGGAGTGTATAGCATGAAAAGAGATTCAAGTAGTGTTAAAAAGTGCAATGAACCGACATTCTCAAAAGAATTTTCATTAAGGCAAACTTAATGAACAATTCAGTTCTAATTAAAGATACTACTTCTTAAAAGTCAAATAAATCAATTAGCCACAACTATGAATTGAATTAAACTAATGATACCAATTGCAGCAAGTTCACGAAATGAAATGCATTAATTTATATAGGTTAATGAAATCACTTGAGCTTTAATTGTGTTAATTTTTTTGACCAATTCATTCAATCCTGACTTACATACACGCATATCCATTAGAAACAGCGATAAATGATGCTGAGAAAAATATTATGTAGATAAAGTTGTTTCCATCAAAACTGTAGACATTATATTTTTAACAATACCTAATTATACTTTTTGTAAGTCTCGGGAATTATATAACTGAATGCAAATTAAGCAGCTATTACTTGCTATTATTATAAAATTCGAACAAAATAAGTTAATAATACTACTAATAATTTCGCTTTATCTATAACAAAAATATATTTCTCAGTATTGGAAAAATAGTCGTGTTATAAAAGCAGTATTACCTTTTGTGCATGTTTTAGAGTTTTACTTACTGATCGAGCTGCGTAGAAGAAGCTTTTGGTCTCTCCAGTAACAACATTGCTTGATCCATACAAAATGTATCTTCCCATCGGTTTTAAGAGACCCACGCCCTTACCACACTCGTCGCCACAAAGACAGTCCAGCACTATGTCCACGCCTCCGGGTAAAATCCTTGAAAAGAAAATAACGCTCATTAAATATGCATAAAAGTCACGTACAAATATTAACAAATGAAATCTACTTTATTGACATTTATATCAACATAGTTAACACTGTATCCCATGAACTAATGTAAAACGTGAATGACGAATTTGTTGAAAAAATCATAAATATGATAATATAAAACATAATATGCTCCTTACTTTCGGACCTCGACGTCGTAGTTCGAGTTTCGTTCCAAAAGATGATCGATCGTGCCGGTCTCTTTCAATGTATCGTGTTTTAATTTGCCACAGACTCCGAAAATGGTTACATTTTTTACGGTTTTAGCGAGCTGCACTATCGCTTGGCCCTGAAATAAAAAATTAATCCAATTTATTTTCAAATTTCTGGCATATAAAAATAATCGACAAATATTCAGCATTTTTAACGCAATTAATCGTCAAAAATGCATTATAGCTGTTAGTACACGAAAATTAGAATATAAATTGTAAATTAATCTTAATCCAATGCATAATAACAAAAATCTATAAATAATCAAAGTCAAAAATAGATTCGACAAATCGCATTTTAAACGGCCATGTATGATGGCTTTCAGTTTTATGTATGTCTACGGATATTTCAGCCTTATGGCGAGTCTCAAATATCGTTCTTCAAATTGATCTGTCTCTCATTTAAAGCATTTCTCGGATTAAGAACATACAATCGGAAAGAATTTCCGAAGTATACATTGTTCGAAGGCCTTTTCTCGTAACATAAATAAATGTTCGGTTCGTGCCCTTTCTTTTTTTTTCTCTTTTTTTTTTATCTAGTCTTCGCCGAAATCCTCCGCATTCCGCGTTCTTCGTAAACATCAATGAGAACAGTTATATCAGTGAATTAAACAGTATGTGATTCGATGCAGCATGGTTTCTAAATTATATAATATTATTCAAATATTTTACTGACAAAATAATCCTACAAACTTTTACTAAATTAAATAATAAAATTAGGTAAAATAGAATGGTAAAAATGTATGAACAATTTAATAAATTGCGATTTAAAATTGGTCCACTTATACTATTTCCATTGTCTAGTTTGGTCCAATTTGCTTGAGATAATTCCTATCAATCTATTTGTCTATTTATAAAATCAATAATAAACTAATTACATAATTGTAAAATAGAGCACTGAAAAGTATTACAGAAAATAATGGACGATACGCGTGAAGAATCTTGACTTAGATCATCAATAACAAGATCATTGAAATGAGTCTCAACTTCTTTTCTGTTGGAAAAGCTTCTTCGCATTCCACAGCATTATGAGTCTAAATGATATGTGGAATTCGTTCTTTACAATGGGTCTTTTCAGAACATTAGACAGATATAGTGAGAGAATGATCCCCTACCAAACACGTGACGGTGTAACTAGATAAAGATAAATTAATAAAAAAAAATAAATAAATATAAAAAACACACATCTTTCTTTGTCTGTCGTGTACGTGTAAGGTGTTTTGATTGCAGCGAGCAGACTTGATTGCGATAAGTGTGATTTATGGTCGCGCTGAACCTTAATTTATAAAGGTTAGATGGCGCAATTGACAGCCTCAATGAGACAGATCGGTTTGTTAAAAACCGGCTGAAAATGAGCCAACTGAGTTAATTTAGGAATCAATCATTTATTAAGCCCGGTTCGGAATTCCTCGTGCATTATCGTTTTCGCCGTTTTAAAATGGAAATTTCGTTTTTGGTCGTGGCCTTTGTTTTGCTTTTATTTATTCGTTCCCGTCGTTCCTTTTTTAATCGGTCCACGGTGCCGAGCCGTAATTCTCGTTTCGTTTTCTCATGCTTTTCCAACGTTCGCGTGGCCCTGCTGGTACTTGATTCCCCGGCCATACAGCGAGAGAGGTAGAGAGACCGAGAGAGAGAGAGAGAGGTCGACCGAGGACCGAATAGGAACAAAAAAAAGGACGCGGCAAAAAAACGCTACGCGCCCGAACCAACGGCCAATGTTATATAAAAATATTAGGTCTACTTTCGCTCCGCTCGTCCATCGACGTACGAATCCTCGTTTCTTCCTCGGCCTGTCAAACTGAACGCGAAGTATAAAACTCGAACGGAATTCACTCAATGCAACAAATCATTTCAAATGATTATTACCGTATTATAATTGCAAAGTTAATTATTGCATAAATTAAACTTTATTGTAATACGGTGCAATAAAGTTTACGAACTGACAATGGAAAAAGTTGATTGCTATAAATCTTTCGGCGGATTGAATTGTGTGAGTGTGCGCATGTGTAGATATATAAATATATATATATAAATAAAAAGGAAAACGTAGATAAATAAAGTGCAAAAAAATGCGATGTAAAAATATTGCTTTAATGATCGCGTCTATGTTTCCATCATTTCTAGATAGAGCAAAAAATGCGGCCGACCGACCAAAACGGAATCTTAAGCAGTCGCTCAAAATTGCACGTTGAGCGCGCTACGCATGAAGAATGCCCCGAAGATGAGTCGCAGAGAAAGACGGAGATAGCGCGGTCGGGGAAGGGGACGTGGAAAAAGAGAGCGGAGTCAGGGAGAGTTCGGAATGAAACCCTTTCACACAAATTGCGCACACAATTGGGCTTCGTGGACTATTGATCTGCACAAAATAGTCAACGGATAGGCAGATACGCCGTACGATCGTAAATTGCTGACGCGGATTTTGACCAATGGCCTATAAATATATGCATTTTTTTAATTAAAACCGTCCATTCGGGTTGCGTGAAATTATAATTTTATGTTTCGGAGGAATTTCGAGAAATGATTTCAAAAGGCGCTTTGCGAATTTACACACAAATATTCCACGCGCTATGGTGAGAAGTAAAAGGTTATCTTTGATTGTATATTAATTCGGTTTAATAATTATTTGATTGCAAGAAAACCAAACATTCGCGATGTAGATGTGAAACGAAAATTTTTATGATTCGTGTCGACATATGTGACAATAAGATTATATATATATATGCAATATGTATACACTGAGAGAAATAATGTTTTAAATATTACAACGTACACTGAGAGAAATTTTACAGAAAATTTTACTGTTTTTAACAGTACTGAAAATATATGTATGCTAAAATAGAAATACTGACGTTAAAATTGCATATTAAATACTTAAATTAACAAAAAAAATTAACTATATTTTCTTAAAATGATTTCCCTATCAGCGAATAATATTATTTAATATGCATAGAATATTCTAGGTACATTATAATATTCCTAGAACATTCCCAGAATGTTAAATAATATTATTCGCTGATAGGGTTGAATACGAAAAATTACTGTTTAAACAATAATTTTTCAAGATCTGACTAACATGTCTCTGCGTTACTGTTAAAAACAGCAAAATTTTCTGTTACATTTCTCTCAGTGTATACGATGAATCCTATGACGGCAGTGTTATACAGTAATAACTGCATAAAACGTTGTAATACATGTTGAAAATGTTTCAATAAATGCAACTCACGTTGTACTTTTTCAAACTTAAATTGTGCTTATTGAAACTTTTTTTGCAATTATCACAGTATAACACTGCCATTATAGGATTCATCGTATACGTTATAGTATTTCATACATCATTTCTTTCAGTGTAGTATAACGTCAATTTAAATACTACGTTTGAAATAGAAATGACACTGAAGCAATATAACTAAATCAAATGCGAGAACCTAATCATTGAACTCAATATGAAAAACGTTAAATAACCATTCTATTTCAAGATAGCAATTATATATTCAACGCAGTAAATGTTTTACGCGTCGCGTTCAGTGGAATCAATTTGATTAAATTACTAAGAGCTTCGAAGATCCACATTTCTTTGACGATTTAATTCGACATTATTCAAACTTCGTCCGCGCTCTTATGTTACCCAGACGTAAAACAACCCGAAACAAAATTGAATCAAACGCGAACAATGCGCACAAAGAAGTCGATCCGCTAATTCAACTTATCGTGGACCATAAAAAATTCGTTTGTTAAGCAAAAAGTGTTTCATATATATACTCGAACGCATCTTCGTACGCTTCAGATTACTTAATCTTGATAACCATAATACCCCCCCCCCTCCCACTTCCAAATTCACCGAATAGCCGTCTTTATTAGTCGAACCCAACATATGCATCGTCTTGGTTTTAATTATTTCCTGCAAATCATTTCGCCGACGAAATATATATAAATATATATAATATAACGGTTTGCAAATGGCATCGTCGGCTGCCTTGCATCGAAACGTCGAACCCGCGACCGTAGTTCAGACCGAAGCCCGATTGATCGGCGAAGAAAAAGCGATCAAATAGTCGCGGAAAGCGTGACTTTGGCCGGAACAATGGTCGCGGGGGCAGGAGGGAGGGCGAGCAATAAGCGGGCTCAAAGCGCGTCACGTAGACCGGGGAAAAGCCGCAGAAAATGACGGCGAAAAGCACTCGACTTTCCAAGACGAGATTCTCAGCTCCGCGCGTCGTCTCTGCCCGTTCGCCGCGCGCCCCGGCCGCGACCGCCGGACGTCCTCTTTCGACGCGGCTCGTCACATTCGAGCCATCCTTCGCGCGCCGTCTTTGTTCGGTCGCGAGCGGAAGCGCGGACTAAAGCCCCAAGGACCCGCGCTAATATAAGCCTCGGGACGACGTTTCGGCCGAACGCTTTCATCCAATTTGCCGACGGATATTTCCGCGAGCGCCTTTGACGCGTCCGAATTTACGTTCCTCGCGCGTTTCACCGACTCGAAGAATTTAATAAGCCGTCGTTCGCGCGACGCCGCACCGTCTGCGGGCTTGCGCGCGAATGAGTTTTTGGAATTTTCCCCGACGCTCGACGGTATCGCGGTCCGCGCAAACGTGCATTCCGTCTTACTCATTTTGGACCCGCCGAAAGGGTCAAGCGATAATTACGGCTTGGCGAACCAATTCGCGTATCGGCTTATAACGCCGGAACAACTTCCGGTCGGGCTCGAAACAAATCGAATCAAGATGGCGGGCGTTGCGATTAAGGCGCCGCTTTGAAAGACGAACCGGTGACGAAAATGCCAACGTTCGCGTGTCGCGCGGAATGCAATTACGACGCGAAAAAGTGTCGGGTTCAAGTTCAGCGGCGCTTCGTTTTTCGTGCTTGCGGTGGCCGTGACTTTGCGGCAAGCTCGGGTCTGGGAGTTCGGCAACGACGCGAAGTGCCGGGCCACGTGGTGCGGCGCGGTGCGGTGCGGTTTGAGTCGGGCGAGGTCGGTGGTGGGCGGTGGCAGCCGGTGGTCGATGATACGGACAGAGACAGACGGCCGTCTGCGAGAAAGCGCTTGTCTGCGAAAAAGAAGAGCCGAACTGCGACGATCTGCAACAATTGGTGCTTCGCGGACACAAATCAATGCCACCAAAATACCCCGCGTCGAATCCGATGAAAGAACGGACGCGCTAATTGCGCGATCCTTCGTTTCTGCTTGATTTTTACATTCCGGCAAACTATCGCGTTATTTAATTGATCGGTAATTGGAGTCTCGAAGGGAGAAGTGATTTTTTGCATTTGACGAAGCAGTTTCGCGGGTAAATTGACGTTTAAAAATGGATTTTCGAATATACGTCTCGATTGCCAAAAATTTATCGGAGGCGAATAAATTGCTTAAAATAAGCGTACGATTACGATCGCCTCGCAATAAATCTACGAAAATGACTGAAGTTTGCGACATTGATTATTCCTGTATTAACGATTTGTTTGATGAAACGCGTACAACGAATCGCCTTTCGTAAATAGTACTTGAAAATATCTGCCGGAATTCTCGATAATCGTTGGCAATTAAAATCTATTTCGAGTTAAGCGGAAATTCCGTGAGCTCTTGATCAAGTAAACATCGGCGTTAGAGAAAAAGGGTGAAAGAACGGAGAGAAACGGAAATACTGAATCAACTCCAAATAGTTACCCTGATAAAGAACGAACTATTTAGAATTCCTTGCTACTTGTGTTTTGCATTTTGATCACTGGACATAAGTAAACCAACTTTCACTCTCAATCTGGTTTCAATTCAAGATTCTGACTCCAAAAATAAACGCCAAGTTCAAGTTCGGGCGTTTAAATATATGAACACAGTCATTTATATATATATATATATATATATATATTGTTTCAAAGTTTGCTACTCAAATAGTATATTTGATATACTGGCAAATAGTAAATTTGATATTTGATAAAATAGTAATTTTATACAAATACATTTTATCAACCAAATATTATCGATTACAGTTATTAAATAATAAATTAAACTAAATCTTATTTTAAATTAATAATATTTTAGTTTTATCCATCAATAACTAATTTACTTTGCAGTAAGAAATTTATATTAAAAATATACACACGTTCTCACTTCAAATGAATATAAATAATTGTTTAATTTACATAATCAAACTGATAACCGTTTGATAAATGTGCTTGAATGTAATTTACACCATAGACGGCAACGATACTGAAAACTCAAGTGCATTTTGCTACCCCAATATCTTAACTTCTTGGCTCCTAAGGGGTAATTTTTCCACGTTTTAACCACCATGGCTTGGCATAAACCTACAACAATAAATATCCGAAGAAGAGCAACTACCGTTTAATGATTAAAACATGACATCAACAAAGGTCGTCGCAAGGGTCAAACGAATATAAGGAATGGAACGGTCGAGCGAGACACCGACAGAGTCAATGAGATGTCGAGACGAAGATGGGACCAGGAAGGTTGCCTAGCAACCCTCATCCCTTATACATTTCATCCGCTGAACTTGATGCGAATCCAACGCGCCTAGAGAAAAGACGCAGAGGGAACGAACGATCTGCACACCAGCGGAAGCGAGAAGATGGGCGGAAGTCGGCGACTGCTACCCCGGGTGTAACCTGTTGAATCGTATTGATCTCGGCGAAGTTTCTTGAAACGGTGTACAAGTAGGCATGCGTTGGCCAACGCACAAACGAGACTGATCTAGCTCGATTCGCACCTCCGAACGACCAGTCGACTTTTGCCAAGTTTTTGACACTATTGTCGAAGACCGTTGCCACCTGCGATTGAACGTTGGCAAATGGATTTTAAATTCAAGCCATTCCGCATTACAGATCATGATTCGAAAGAAAATTCGGATAACGGATTAGGAATCAGGAGACTGTATTGATCAATACGAAGTTGCATCGTTAATCTATTCTTGTTTACGAACAAAACTCAATCCTTTTGTAGTTGTGTATAAATGCAACAAAAAATAGTCATTTTGTGGTAGACGAAAATTATAATGCTTTTTTTTGTAATATTTGTTTAGTAATTTTTTAGTAATATTTTAATTTTATAAACGAGAAGAAATTGAAATTAGAAAATATAGTAAAATAACAATCTAGAATAATATATAAACAAATGTAAGTGAATATTATATTTGTAAATGACATACACACAAACGCTTTAGGCTAATAATGTTACTTTGGATAAAAATTATTCTGCGTAAGTATCAAACTCATTATAAACTCAATCGAATAAACTAATCACAAGAGTTTTGTTGGTAATAATTCCTTCTTAGTTACTTCTTTCAACTTATCTAAATTAATGTCAGTTTTTTTTCTCCACTTTGGCATAATACAAGTTCCTTATTGTTCAATACAAAGCAAGAGCATTAAACACATGCGTGTAAATAAAAGTGTTCTCAGAAATGACTGTAATTAGTTTCATTATCTGGACAATTAATTTAAATAGTTAATTATAAGTACGATATTGATTGTACCACGCAGGGCTACAACTCTCGCGGATGATTCAACCGTACGGTTATCTGTTGATATTGAAATTGAAGTAATTATATGAAGTAAATTTATATTCTACAAATTTAGTCATTGCGCTGTCCAATACTTCGTGTGCGGTGATTCAATCCCAAGTTTCCGTCAAAATTACACGCACCGATGTTTGCCAATTTTCACCGAATAAACCAGCGAATAGATCAATAAAAATTGTAGAAACTGAAAGCGTGCGAGGCCTCTGCTGTGTGATGTAGACAAAATTAGAGCCAATTAATCAAATTCCGCACGACTGGCTGCGCGGTCTGTTGTTATAATGACAGAGGCGACGTGGTAGTACTCGTCTATGATGACAAGTCGGGTTCCCCGTTATTTATACTTCCATTCGCCTAGACGACGCGTGTAATTAACACGTCAACGACTCCAGCACGCGAGCAGCTCAATTGAACACTTCTCTGAGTTGTCACACGATCTTTTCATATGCCATCGTATATTTTAATCGTGCAAACAGATACTTTACATACATTAATGCTTTTTTACGTTCGGTTAATCTTAACGAATTCGATAGCGATATCAACAAACTTTAGACGCTGAATTATACCGAATCGACTTTAAATTTAATATAAAACAAACAAATTGATCGAAGTAATCTAATTCGGATAAAAATACTCTAGACTATACAAATAGTCTTAACTTGTTAAAAATAACTGCCAGCTATAATCCAAAATAAATATCACAATTCCAGAATATCAACGGGAATACTATAATAACTAGACTTTTAATTAATTATTCAACTGATCGTTCTCGTGATCAGATCTTGTCACGATCAAACGATTATAAGAAGCAATACGCTGGATTAAATTGTGCTAAAATAAATATTTTGCGAAGGCGCGAGCTTGGTCGCATTCTTTTTAATTTGCTCTTCAAAATTAGATTTATGAAATTCGTTTTTCGTTCAATTTCCCACACATCCCATATAAACCCCGAATGCGCGCCTTGGTGTGTTTTCGGTGACATTATTTTCATTAATTACATTAGTCGGGGCGTGTTATAGTTCCTCTTTTTCAAGCTCCCCCATATTTCTTCTCCAATGCCGGAAACATTTAATCGAGCTCGACATCGAAATGTAGTTTCGTGAAAAGATTACAAGCACGTATGAAACATAGAATAAGCGGAGCAAGTGAGACGGAGGGGCGAACGAATAAAAGGAAATCTAAATTTAGGTCCAGCGATATTTCACAGTCGGATCACCCTCTTGACCATTTGACGGTTCCGTTTTAGAAGGAAAAGGGCCATTGGGATATTTTTTAGGAAACGTATGATCGGAAGTAAGTTTAAAATTGGTTTCAACGTTTACTCGACGGCGAATCACGCGTGGATGGGATGAAGTGGGAAGAGATAAATTATACACTATTTTCACGTTGCGCACAGGCCGATCATTAAAACATTGCTACGTTTTTCAGTTGCAGATTCCATTGCGTTTCTTCTCTCTTTACTCTGTCTACTTAATTCATTCGTCCTTTACTGTCTGCTAGAGAAACTAAATTTGCATATCATTCGCTGAAATTATAACAATCAATTTTTTATTCTAACCCTATACAGAATGTTCGCTACTTTATTTGATAATTTGTTATTATAATAGTAATTATTTATACGATCAATAATGTACGTACTTTTTGTCCTTCGAGATCTTCAATTGCAAAAAACTATTTGTTACATTTAAAATCCCGCCAAATGTATGCAAAATTGATGTAAATACAATTATGCGTATATTTCATTTGCACGTTGAGTTGATTTTATTGCGCGGAATTCAATTGATTATTCAATGAAACTTGTTAGTAAATAATGCTAGTAAGTTATTTCTTCTACTTGTGACTTATAAATGGAAATTCGTGCTTGCCAGATGGCGATACTTACGACACCACCTCCGGCGTTATGAAGGAATATACTCTTGCCAGGGGTCAACTGTGCGAGCTCAAACAGCAAGATGTATGCTATAGTGTAATTCATAGTGATTGCGACGGCATCCAAGTAGCTCATGCCTTCTGGCAGAACAAAAACGGCGGTTTTTGGCACCGCGACTAATTCCGACCATGCCTTCTGGTCGGGCAACGCGACCACTCTATCGCCCACCTGCAATGAATTATTTTATTAATTTCTTTCGTCTCCTCAAGTTCCAAGCCGATGCTTTAATAGAAATATTAAAGTGAAATAAAATGGGTCATATAATACGTAATGGATTATCATAAAGCCATATTTTTATATACCTTACTGAAACGCTCTGATATTCTGTGGCGTGACTTTCGTGCTATTAGCAATAATTTTATCGCATCTAAGAAATATAAAACATTACTTGTTACCCAGTTCATCGGATATTCAGCTTGAATTTTATAGAAAAATAATTACGTTGAATATTCTCTAAAAATAAATGAGTGAAATGTCACTTTTTTGGAGTTATAAGTGAATATTCACTCACAATAAGTGAAATTTCACTCTTTCATTTTTAGAGACTATGAAACGCGTTCATGTAAATAAAAATATTATAATATAAACGTAGATAATTAGTTTCATTATATGGATAGTTAATTCAAACAGTTATAAATAAGATATAGACTGAACTATGAATGACTACAGCTATCCACGATGATTCAATCACTCTGTTATTTCGTGACATTTAAATTCCATATCTGGAATAACTTCAAACATTACAAACTTCGTTATTTCGTTTTCCAATTGCACGCAGCAAATCAATCACGCGTTCCTTGTTTCTTCAAAATTACTACCATTGTTGTTTGCCAATGACAAATACCAATTAATAAACCAGCGAATAGACCAATAAAGAGTGTACAAACTGGATGATATACTGTATGGTATATATATATATATATATATATATATATATATATATATAAAGTGCATTACTTTTACCAATAAAATTGCGTTGACAAAAGATGATCCAAACAACAGAATTGCGATGAAACTTACTTTGATATTTTCGACATTTTCACCGACTTGTTCAACTTCTCCGGCGCATTCCGTTCCCAAGATGAAAGGTGTTTTAGGGACCGAGTCCATGACACCCAATCTTGTCATTAAATCCTGGAAGTTGAGGCCACTGCAACCAAAAGGAAAATATAAAAGTTAGCGGGGCAATAGCGAAAGATTGAATTCTGTTTGAAAAAGCTCGAGATCGTTATCGTTGCACCCTTCGCGTCAATTATCTACCACCCTCCACGGGGCCTTTGACGTTATTACCGCTGTACATTTCAGGGAACGCATAACAAAATAGCCAAACAAGAATAAAAAGTAATGACACATTACTAGCGGATAATTGCGAGCGGCTAGGGTGGTTAGGTTATTTGAACGCAACGCACGTTGTCTGATAAAACTTCATAAAGGGTTTTGTAAATGCAAAAAAATTTTTATTGCCATAAAGTTGGCTTCGTATTTAAATTTGCTTATAACAACGCTGAATTTCCGCCGAGCCTTTAAACAATTCAAATATTATATACTTGGCGTTGCATTAAACACAAATCGAATCCATTAACCGCAAAAAATGATTACGCAGTTTCGTACCAACATAGATCCGTGCAATTTGTGAAATAGATTTTTACATTAAAGCGGTATTTCGAAGTCTTCCCCGGTGTCTTTCGAACCCGCGCCTGACCGTTGTTCGGCCAAAAAACTAATAAGTCGCGGCGCACCGCCGGCTCATTTGGGATTCATTCGAAACGCGCCAGAAAGAATCCCAATTTTTTCAATTTTATATTTCGCCGCGCACGCCTTGCATACAGGCGTGACACAAAGCAGACGAGCGCGCGCGTGATGCGAGGGTTAAAATAGAATTCTTGACATGGCAGGCGATGGTTGTATAAATACACGTTACCCCACGAAGGAGGCGACCAAGGAAGGAAGGAAACGAAGAAGGAACGAAAGGAACGGTGGCGCCGCGAAACCCAGACCTTCGCGGGCGCGGAACGACAAAGTAAAAATCTTTCGCTTTATGTCTATTGCCGTGTGTTCCATTAACATCGACCTGCGTGCCGCGCGTGCATTAATTGCGTTTAGTACCGCGCTGATCGTTAAACCCTGGTAACGACGACAGTAATTTTTTCACGCGACTAACGCGATAAATAACAGTCGCCTATGCGAGAGCCTCACTTCGCGGTATGTCAAAATCGCGCACCGTCTCTTATCCACTTGCTTAATAAATGTTATGCTAATGAGCTAAATCATAATATCCCGACAACTTAGCCGTATTCAAATTATTCGATAAATGACAGTAATAAATTTCAATCTCAAAATATCTCGCCAATAATTTATAACATTCGTTCGTGCATTAATTCTGATTGTTTCTTGTCGGAGTAATTGCGATGCCACGGAATCGCGTTGGCCTCGTTCTATCTATTGTGTATATATACACACGAACGCTTTATACACATATATTTATGCACCCCGAAAAAAAAAGTTGCTCGCAACAACTTGGCCGATCGTAATAACACTCGCCTCGTGCGTCTTTCGGTCAAATTGCAATGCCAAAATTGCAAACTGCCAAACGTTGTTTCAAGTTGAATAAACGCTCGACCAATTCGGTAAATCATTCATCGAAATGCCAAAGTTCCATTTATCTGTAGATCTTACAAATTTGACCAAACTAGATAATAATCGTAGGAAAAGTGAGCAAACGTGTAAATAAATTTTAGACAATATCATGGTATTTACCAATTATTTGGTAATAGTTGACATGTTTTTAGAAGTTTCTAACCATGATTTATCATAATATTTACATTTTTGCCTATTTTTCCTAATTTTATTATCTAGTTCGGTCAAATTTGTAAGATTATTTTTTTCAGTGTATCGATACATTTTTCCCCGCGTGGCATTGGTTAAGTTCGCGTATTTCAATCGCAACCGACGAGGATTATAATTATGAAGTCAACGAATGACAGTTCGATCGTCGATTCGAACTGTCGGGTTTGACCGAAACTTATAGCCGGTGTCAGTTCGGGCGAGATTTCGTTTGCATTGAAACTCGACTGAACGGTCTAAGTCGATAATCTGGGATGCGATTGAAGCCGAAAGCTCGGGCTTCAGAGAATCGCGCTTTAATTGGCCCGCGATTCGGTGTACTTTTCAACGCGATCCCTTATACTTTCGGTCGCGCGCACAAGGCCCCCGTTCAAGAACCCGAACCGAAACCGATTGCACAATCATTCGATTGTCGTTAGCGGCTAACTCGACGTCAGACGTCGTTAACGCGCGACGAAGATAAACGAATCGCTTATTTAATCGCGTTAAATGCATTGCTAACGATTAACAATTCGATCGCGTTCGTATTGCCTCGCAGCATTCCAAAATCATCGACGCAGCGGCGTCGAGAAAAGCAAAGCGGAAATTAGTCGGAATGCGTTTGAGCTCGCTGCTATATAATTAACGCGCGACTCGCATTAGCGAGCGCTTTTCTCGCGCGAATCCAAGATGGCGCAATACGCCGCGCGGTTAACGACGGAGCAACCGTTTCGCGCGTCCGCCGCGGCGTTAATAAAACAATATAAAGCCGCGTACGTCGCCGACGAAGACGGCGGCCAATATTCGTTCGAACGCGTGGAAATAAAAAAGCGATCGTATAATAATCGAGGACGAAGACCGACTGCGCGCACGTATTGATATGTTATTTGGAATGCGATGCGATTCAGTGACCCTGGCTGAACATTCAATGTAGTCAGCGACGATTCGTGGTGGACCAATTGCCCGACAAGAATGGAGGAAATTATGCCTCTCAATTTGATGCAATTTAAGGGAATTAAGCGTACAGTCACTTGGGAACGCAACACGCAACGGATTCGCTCCTTTCCAGAGCGCTCGGCAAACGCTTTTCAAGCTCCGCTCAGAAACACGATCTTTAGCGGCTAATAAATGTAATTTCACGACGCTCGCGTCGAACGAAATTTCGCATCCGCGCCATCTGTAATTTCGCAAATTCGTGAGCGCCGCGCTTTTCTCCGACTGGGTTCGAATTCCGCGCCGCTCGATCGATCGGCAAGGCGATCGACGAAATCCTGTCGGCGGATTGGTACGCGCGAGAACTCAAAAAGTGCATTGATTTTCGCGGCGACGCCGCGGGACGCGAATTTCGACGTAATGGACTCGAAGTCCGGAGGAAAGCGGAGCGTAATAATCGGCTAATTGAATTTGGCCGTCGGCGGGACCAGAAGCGCGCCGACCCGCTCGCGGCCGGAAACAGCCGAAGCGAGCGTCCAGCCGGTTCGGTGCTTGTTGACATCGGTTGACGGACTCGGTGGCGTTTCTGGTTCTGACCGCGCCGTGCCAATTGGAATGAAGAATCGTGGCCGCTTGGGAAAGCGCGACGATCAAGCGACGCGCGTAAATTATGCGCCGGTTCGTCCGACTTTTCGCGTTTGCGCGCGCGGCTTAAACCGCCACGACGGATAACGTTATTGTTTCGATCCGACGCGCGTTAGATTCTCATAACGTATACGACGATAACATTTGTTAATCAACGGCATTATTTCCTGACGATGTTGATGCCACTCGCTGCGGTGAATCATCGCGCGATAAGCCGATCAGTTACACAGAACAACGCGTGTGTTTCTTTTTCTCGAAATATGCAATGAGTAAACGCAAAAATATGGAACGCTATTATGATACCGCTTGTTAACAGTCGCGCATTATTCACGAGCCCGCGGCGCCAATTCAGAACCGACTAATCATCATTATCATCGCGATTCAATTCATCGCGCCGAACAACGAAAACGCGCTTTTTCACGACCGGCGCGTGATCGGTATTCGCGTACGATTGCGCAATTAAACAACCGGAGAAATGACGCTCTAAATTTAAATAAGTGCATGCTCACTTTTTTGTACGTGGCCGAATCTGCGCTTTTTCAATAAGTCTAGATTCATTTACAATAAGTTAAATTACGAAAGTGAATATTCAGATTTAGAGAGCGCAGAAACAAAATGAACGAGAAAAGAATTTTTGTGCCGCAAACGATCGCGAGTCATTGCGAACAGATTCGGTCGATTCAATTGGGAATCCGCGGCAATTGCGCGCGCCAGAAAAATGACGGCAACGAGAGAACGAAGCGCGCGGGATGCGAATGCAAAGTTGCGGGTATCGATCATGGGACATTCGAGACACCGAGGCGCCCGTCAGGCCGTCTCTCTCGGCTTCGAAAAACCGAGCGAAGACGCCGCCGTTGCGTGACTTCGTGCACGGCTATTTCCAGGTGGGGCGAACCGACAAATACCGTACGCGTAGTAGACGCTGCAGAAAACTCACGCTCTGCCCGCATTGATCGGCTCGACCGATATGACAAATGCGATTACGCCGAGGGATTCGTCATGATTCGTCAACTTTTCAGCATTCCCGCTATTTCAATGATCGCGTCATTAACGCAACTTATTACACTTCATTGAACGCACGATGCTGTGAACGTAATGGCTCTGTCAAAGTTCATTTGAATTTGAATGAAACGCATAGCTAAGAAACGATGTACGGCATAGATGTTCATAAAATATATATATATATATATATACACACGTTATATTATAGGAAAACTCATAAATGGTAAGCATCGTATAAAATATGATTCAAATACGCTGCACCGTTTATGGGAATATTTCAAATTATCATTCAGACTTAATCGGAATTTAATTTCGAAAGACTGTATCGTATAAATAGGTACAGTTATGATCGCAATTGAAATGCGTTTTTTTCTTCTTTTTGACAAGTCTCACGATGACTTGTCAATATTTTGGACTCTGCGTGTTTGGTAAAAACGCATTTCTTGAAAGGAAACAAGAAAAGCTATACGACGCGCTCGACTCCGATGTCTTTTGAATATCGAATTCTTAAAAGACTTTCTGTGGAAAACGGCGGAACTTTGGAAACTTTCGGAATGCTTTTCTCGACGCCCCGCCCGAAGCTCGAGTTAGCGCTCCAAAAAGAATGTTTTCCTCGTCGATGTACAAATTGAAACTGTCATTTAACGAATTTCCAAAATGAAATACACATTTCAAAAACTCAACCGCGTCTTATTAAATCCGCCGAGAATTTCATCCGAGAGATACAAATTCCTTCATTTCATCTCGAGTTTTGAAAGCGCTCGTTTCGCTTCCAAGGAATATACGAATTAATAAAACATGAGATACACAAAAATATAAATATAAAGAAAGAAAGAAGAAAAAACAAAAACAAACGGCGCGGTATCCTTCGTGGCCGTGAGAGTACTTTCACGTAATTGCGCGCGAAGCGTTGTCGCGATGTAAAAATTAATCGAATTACAAAATCGAATTAAAAATGAACAACGCCTCCCACGAAAGTGGCAGTAAAAACCGAGTCCTCTTGTCCGAGTATTAATTCGACTCGTTTATGGCGTCGTCAAGACTTTAGCGCCTTCGCTTTATACGAACAGCGCCGGGACGTACAAGCGCGTTGTAAATCAATCGGCGTGATGGAATACCAAAAACCGGGCGGAAACGGATTCGGCCAAGATTCGGAAAAGTGCGCGTTATAAACATGAGCGGTTTATCCAGACTCGCATCCGAATGCTCCACATTCCTTTTCAATCACGCCGACGGCTCCGCGAGATACGGGCCTACTAACTTAAGCAACGTGACTCTGGTCGCATTCAAGGTCAACTTATTAATGCCCGATCCACGAGATTTAAGAGCTAACTCGGCCACGGATTCTTCCTTTTGTTGCTTTACTTCGTCGATTGTTCCGGAATAAGCACTCGAGTTTCGATATGTGACAACATTAGAGACGAGCGTATAAATCACCAACAAAAACAAAGAGAGACCGGAAAAAAAAGAAAAAAAAAAAGAAAAGAAACCAGTTCGTCGAAACTGTAAGTGTACGACAAATTGCGTGAATGAAAATGAGAAGCGGGTTTCGTTGGTGCGGATGTACTCATAATAGATGCCTTTATCGAATCAAAATAAGAATGATTTCATTCATTCATAAACATTACTTTATACGGCACGCTAATGCAATAATAATGACAAACCGATTCGAGCGTTTTGACCATAATGATTCTATTAAAACGAACGCGGTGTTATTTTAGCGCATCGAGCGATGCAAGTCCGCGCAGAAAATGTAATGCGATAATAACTGCTCTAATTGGCAGAAATCGCCACGAATGTTATACTCGCAGCGAAAACGGGGTTTCTTTATTTTTATTACGTACAATGAATATATATACACATATACACATACATTCAAACGCGGTTAATTGAATTCTCCAAACCACGTTTTATTATTTCCAAGCCCCCGACCGACATTATTTACATTAACAACACAAACGTGTTTAACGAAAAAACAATTACAAATTACGCGCGAGGCACCGTTTGATAATAAATTTTACAAGGCCAAATTTACGCCCGTCTCGCTCGGTTCCGTTAAATTCGTTCGTTCGGAGGGGTGACATTAATCTCGCGCTGTTATGTTTATTCCTAAAGTGGAGCGCCGCAGACGCGTGCATCAGCCAGATGCAACAAGATAAACAGTGACGCGACTCCGCCCGCGACGTTCTTGCCGACGTAGATGGCGCTGCGGGTTCGGCGCGCGCGACGTACGCCGTAAGCGCACACGCGGGGGCGACATCCAGGCGTTTCCAGCTTAAAGCTTATCCGCCGATACGGGCAGGAAGCGATCGCGCAATTAACGCGCGTTGATTCGAAGATACGAAGGCGAATCGTTCGGCGTGCGTGCCGCGCCGCGCACCACCGTCGTCCCAGCGTACGGCATCGCGTCGTGTCAAAGTTCAAGTACACCAACGATGAGGAAACAGCGAGACACGCTGATCTGGTTCTCGGCCGCGTTCGTGTGTATTTACGATAACCGAATGCGCTTGGAACGGTCGAATCGGCGGACCGAAATTCGACCGCAACATTTTATTGCTTTTAATTAGCGTAATGAAATCGCGCGACTGTATGGTTGTAATTTAAGGAGCGATCCGGTTCGAACGTAATAACGTTATTTATACCGCATAATGACGCGGCGTTTCTCTATAAATTTCGCTTATCAAATCAGCGGCTCTCTATGCGGCGATTACGATGATTTAGATATTACGTGAAAATTGTTTCAGGGGCAAGAGTTTCGGTGCGGCGTTATGGCCGCGGCGCGTTTCGTTAATCTCCGACCGCGATCGTATCTAAATGCTTTTTTTTTTCTTTTCTTTTTCTCCTTTAATTTACATTTATTGCATTGAATAGGATATAAGAATTTATTTAAGAAAGCCGCGCGCAATAAGCTGAACGCGACAATCGCAATCTCCAGCACAAACCGTCACAATAACTGTCGTAAATGTCATCCATTAAATCCCGACCCTTTATTTGACTTAGATAATATGTTAAAATTATTCCTGCCTGCGAACGGCTTTTTATTACAGTGATTATGAAATCATTACCACGCTGCTTGTACTCTCCGCGTCACTTTTCTTATTGTACAGCGTGTAGAGTTTCATTTATATATATATATAAATATGTGTGTGTGTATAGATATATACATATATACATAATTAAGTCAAGAATTTCCTCTCGATGAAATAAATCCGCGCTTTTCTGCGAAACGCGTCGCACTAATTTATATTCGTTTGCAGATAATACAATCCAGCCGAGCGCCTTTAACGCGCGCGTTTAAGCGAAACTCTTTGCCGCGAATTTGGACAAACATCCCGAGTCGAACTTCAGATAAGCCTGACGATGCCGTCGGATCGGCGTCGTTGAATTCCTTCGAAAGTTATTCCAACTCGCTTTGTTCGATTTTTATTTCGCCGTTATTGCATTACAAAAGGAACAATCATCGGACGCGTTGCCGCTGTTTCGCCACCCCGTCACGTATAAATCACGAGGGCCACGCGCCCGTATAAATAATCGAACATAAAATAATTATTAATTACTCGCAATTACGAAAATCTCTTTTTTTAATAGGTATATATATATATATTATATACGAAGAGACGCGATGAAAACGTTTCGACAATCGTCGTATAAATTCAACCTATCGAACTCGCGAACTCGTCTCGTCTCCCGTGCCGCGATAAAGAAAAAAAAAAGAAAAAAAAAAAATGTCGAATGAAATTGAATTTCCAACGTTACCGAGACGGGAGTGGAAAAATTAAATAAAAGGCATCGCCGGCGCGTTGAAATCAAAGCGTAGGAGAGGAACAAAATTAGACGACAAAAGAATGCGCGCGGATCCGTCGCCCCCCTCCCCTGCGCCGCGTCCTTGCATCACCCGACCGATCGGCTTCTCCGGCGTCGTTATCAATTGTTTTCGCGTGAATTAAAACGTCAATGCATGCGAGTCGCGCGCACCGCGCTTGTTTTGTTTTATCGCGTTAGCCGAACGTCGCTTTTACGCGCGCGGCGACCTTCTATCTACAGGGCGGGCAATAAAAACAGCGGCTCGCTGCTCCCGATACGACTCGCGAACAATTCCATTCGCGGGCTTTATCTTTGCCGATTGCGCGCGTGTACTTTGTTATGAATCGGAATTGTTTTCAAGGGTGAAGGAGGGCGGACGGAGGGGGGAAGAGCTCCGCTCCGTGGCGGAGAAGAGCGCGCGGTTGTAAGAGAAATTAAGAGGTTGGATTCTGACGATTCGAGGGTATTCGAAAACCGCGCCTCCGTGTTTATCATTTTATTTCGATTTGACCGTACGGAATTGTAAGAGGGAGCCTTTTGTACGGCTTTGAACGGTGTCCCCTTCGACACTTGAATCGTCAGACGATGGAGGCCATACTTTTCTTTGTGCATTTTCAGGTATATTCATTTGAAATACTGGGTGGCAAAATCTCGTCTGATTGAGTTCAGCAAAATAAACCGCAGTTGGATGTATACAGTTTAGATTTGGACGGAAAATCGAGATTCGATTTCGCTCTGTTTCAGATTGCCTGCGGATTGAGAAAAGTCAGTTGCAAATTGGCCGCACGGTTACTGAAATTTGAATGGATCGTGAGACGAGTTGAACTTTGAAAATCGAAATAAAGTGGAAATGCGCGCGGTCTTCGGTGGATATTTTTTTTTTGGATTGAATGGACGCATAAAAGTCAGTCTTCTACTTGTTAGGCGTGGGTCATTTTAACGAAAACAATTACGGTATTAATTATGTAATGAGGATTTATAATATTAATTACATGGATTTCATTCCAATCCTAATATTAAATAACACGGTCGTATATTTTTAACTTTTTCGAAAGAATGGGAAGAGTATTCGAAAAAAAAAGAAAGAAAGAAAAAAAATAACAATCCGATTACAATGTTTCGTGATCGTACGACAGGACGTGTTTATGAATAACATTCGACACCGTTGCATCGATTTTTCCCGCGAGTTTTGCATCGCTGTATAACCGCGCAATCGTTAAAACGCCAAAATTTGCATGAATCGCTTCACGAGAAAACGAGTGTCCATTAAAAACCGCACTTTAACGAGGCATGGCAAAATGAGTCTGGAGGATTCGAAATTGGTTTGCCCAAATATTTACATCCGTCGTAACAAATGACGGGCATAAAAGCATAAAATAGGATTTCGGGCGCTTAGATATTTACGACGGTAATTAGCATATTGGCCAGAACGAGACGAGTCCGAAAGCGCGCCCGAGTTCAGTCGGTCGAGGTTACGCAGTCGCGCGCGGACAAAAAATTCTTTTGTGATCAAAAATTCGAGACCGAGTGGCGTAAAAATTATTTGGTGGCGCGTGGGATCGAGTTTCACGCCCGATATCTCGAACGAGACCAGACAAGATCAGAGAAACGCGCGTATCGGATGAACAAAAGGGCGAGTTGTTTTCGCGAAGGAAAATAACGGTCGCAATTTGTCGTTGGCGAGGGATTGATTTCCAAAAAGCGACGACCGATCGGCCGATTCCGCCCAATGTTCGGGCCTTTTTCGGGGTCCTTTGCATCGACTTCGGCTTTTGTATTTGAGGAAACTGCGAAAGTCCTTATTGGCCAATGACCTTTAAATAGGTCGCGCTGGTCTATGGAGTGCGAATACGATTTTGAAGCACCCGATGAAGCGCGTTCTCGAAACTATTTAACGGTTTAACGGTTTTCGATACCCCGACGTATTGTTAAAAGAAGCGGAATTGCGTCGATTACGTCGCTTCGTGGTTTCACAATTACACATTTTCGCTGCAACAAGTCGCGTTCGCGCGTCAATAATTTTATCGAAGCCACGACTCGCGGAACCAATCTGGACGGTGTGACTCGGGATAATGTCCCTCTGTGGGGCGATCCATTTCGTTGGAGAGGATTTCTATTTAAAAGTGTGTTATTTTGAAAAGGTTTCTATTAAGGATAAATAAAAGTAATTTATGTTCTCAAAGAAGCACTTTACGATTATAGAATTTTAGCGTTATACACTCGGTCCCGGTGATTCATTTACCCCGGTTCGGAACAATTGTATCGACGGAGGTATAAGAATCATCGGAACTGGTTTTACACGGAATCCATTCGATCGAAAAACATCGGTTTTAAACGGCATATATTGATACGTTAAAATTTCCGGGTGCAATTTCCTGTATACCTATATTTTTCGACGCCTTTGTTTCTACACGTATTCTTACACAAAAGCAGACTAATTGCATGATTTCGGATAATATTATACGCGTAAAATAACGTTCCGTTGTACTGAATAACATTTAATTTGTTTAAACAACGGTGTGATTCAATGGAATTGACAACTGGATTGATACCTTGTCTACACTTAGACAATTTAAACTTACAAAATTGCTGTTTATAACTCTAATTTGGCGACATTTTTTTAATTTTACAAACTTTTTAGGCTTAATTTAACAATTTAATTTATACAATTTTTAGGCTTTTACAAGGTGGAAAAAATTATTCAAAATTACTCATAAAATATGAAATGTGTGACAGTAGTGTTCTATTTTAAAATAATACATATAAAATTAGTAAAAATTACGTGTATTTTTGTGAACATTTCGGATATTTTATGTATTATTTAAATATTGAATATCACTGTCACATATTTGCTATTTTGATGAGTCATTTTAAATACTTTTTTTCTCCGTGTACTTGAATGTCTCAAAATTAGTGTTATAAACAGCAATTTTCTATATTGAATTTTTTTGAGTGTATAAATGAGTGATGTTAAAAGATACATTTGGCGACTGAAATATTGAAATATGAATTGCAAGAGCAACTTCTTTGAATGCCCAACAACAAAAATTTGTAGTTTAACATTAAAAATTCTAGCATCGTTTACTTACAATAAAATGTTTACTATAGATTTAACCTAATTTTACCGTAATGAAACTTCGTACGCCAGGAAATTGATCAGTACGTACTTTTAAGGTGCAGCGGACTGATAATAATAATCTTACAAATTTGACCAGAACCAGAATAGATAATAAACGTAGAATAAACG
The DNA here is from genome assembly GCA_022817085.1 of Psilanteris sp. ZL-2020. Classification (NCBI taxonomy): domain Eukaryota; kingdom Metazoa; phylum Arthropoda; class Insecta; order Hymenoptera; family Scelionidae; genus Psilanteris; species Psilanteris sp. ZL-2020. Next base: position 34,475 of record JABFQC010000010.1, read on the forward strand.
CACTAAAAAATATAAATAAATGTAATAATGGTTAAAAATTCTAAAAGTTTGTACAAATTTCCCAACTTACAAAAGCAGTTTATTTACATTTCTGAATAGCACAAATCTGGTAACATTTGTAAAAATATTTTGTATCACATTATACGCCGTGATTACTACAGCCCTGCATAGTGAATTGCGTTTAATTACATTACGATTATTCGTACAAATTTGTTCCATCATAAAGAAGCATCGACACATTCTATCGTCTGTTTACATTTGGCTGATCTGGTATTCGCTTAAAAGTCCAAATTATAATCATTTGATCTGACAATATTAATTGGATATATATATAGGCATATATATAAGCGACGATTATGTAATGTTTGTCGTCTTTGAATTAAGACGAAGAATGCGGTGTTTTGGACTCGACGAAGAATGTTATATTTGAAGCGAGAAATCCGTCGAAGAATAGCGAGTGTTGTTTGTAACAGGATAGCGAACAATTAAGTATGCGAGTGATTTCGATTCGTGTCAACCCGTATGCTATCAACAGATGCGATGTCAGAGTAGAAGCATAACAGCTGCGGTTTCAATAGTTCTCTATTGTTTTTGTGAGTCATTCGCGTGAAAAATTCTCCGGCCCGAAGTCACCTCGAAAGAAATTCAAATAATTTATTTGCTTGATTGTGACATTTTAATTGAGCCCGATGCAATTTTGTACCGAAACTACTAGTTCGAATTAATTAATAGCATATTAGTATTGGGCACGATTATACATCGGATCGACTATATCCCTTTTATACGCGGCCAGACTGACTTTTAATTAAAGTTTGAGTATAAAAAAGAACTCAGCGGTGTATATAAAAAAGCCATTTTTCAAAGACAAAACACGAACGACCGAGACAGAAGTGTTTCCAACGCGCATTCCAACGGTTTAAATACGCATTACGTTTTCCTAATATACCTGCATCATTGAGTCGTCAAGACGTAATCTATAAAATAGATCGACCAAAATTGAGGTCTGTTAACCCGTATGCGTGGAACAGACCATTCACATTCAAATCAAACCTCGTAATGCATGGATTCTAAATACGAAATTTGACGAGAAAAATAAATCTGTTGTAATAGTACTCTGAACAAAATTATCTTTATCCAAACTAGATAATAACAGTAGGAAAAATGAGCAAAAATGTAAATAATATGATGAACCATGATTAGAAACTTCTAAAAATATGTCAAATATTACCAAATAAATAATCAAAACAATGACATCGTCTAATGTTTATTTACGTGTTTGCTCACTTTTCCTACTGTTATTATTTTGTTTGGTCAAATTTGTAAGATTATTTTTTTCAGTGTGTATTTACTGCGATTTGCAGAACATTTATAAACAGCAGAGGATGCGTTCCAGAGTTTACTTTAAGTACTGCAAATACTTATGCATCTTTATCAAACTTAGCTTAATATATATTTTCATCTTTTACTAACGTTAGTAAAAATTTCTAAACTTAGTTAGTAAACTAAATTTCAGAACTTAAAGTAAACTCTGGAACGCACCCAGAGTCATTTATATTAGTTACAATTTTTATATAAACAATTCACGTATTATTGATTCGATTGGAAAATTGTTAAATAACTTTTCAAGACTATTAATTGTAATCTTGACGCATAAAATACCTAATACTGAAATAGATGCGAACAATAACACTTAGCACTAAATGCAAATTAAAACTAGAAATTCCATTATTTAAATATTATCACAATTTGTCGAGTAGGTTTGCACACGCGATTATTTGTCGTCGGTCTTTGTCTTGGTAACTGGAACCTTTTTTTTCCATTTTTTTTTTTAAATTAAACATAACTTTTAATCTGCACATAAATGATTATTATAACGAATATTTGCTGTAAAATAAAAGGAATGAAGCAACAAAATGAGAGAAAATAGTCAAACCAGAAACGCAAAAAGAAATCTGCAGTATAATACGAAGAGACGGTATCATGATTCGAGTCAGCTTAAATGCAATCTTTAAAGTTTATAACTCTGTAACCTGTACGATAACCCTATATATCGTTACAGTGAGCGCGTATGCTTAATGAGTAACAATAACCGTCGCTATTATCGAATGCTCGACAAATACCTATGTGTACATTATTAGTTCTTCAACATAAACAAAATGATAACTTTGGAATGGAGCAATAAAATTACAGGTGACGACACAACTCGGGTGAAACCGTCCAAACAAAGGTCTGCGAAAAACGAATAACCATATTTACGACAATAAACAGCAACAACAATTTGAACCATCAAAAACGCGTACAATAAATCTCGCATTGACCAATTCCATAACATTGCTATTTTAAAATCATTGACAAAATACCTGCATGACAATTCTTAGTTGTTAAAATTTAAATCCGAGCACTTGTATCATTACATATATATAATATCTCAAAAAACGAAGTTCAATCATTTGACGCGAATCAAAAACACGCGCGCACTTACAATCCCCCGACCAACGTTTTCGAACCGATCGCAAGCCGGTGCTTATTTGTGAATTAACATTACACCGTTTGCTCTATTCCAAACCAGATCCGATTGACACAGAATGTAAAACGAAATCTAAAATAAGGAAACACGAAGAGAGGAAGATCGAGAGACCGAGGGAACGCATTCGAAGAAAGGATATTATTTGGATTTTTGCGCAATGTCAATTAGCAGGATTTTTGGTGATTGAAAGGAGCGCTGCACGAAACTCGGCTTAATTGCCAGTATTAAGTCGAAAAAATTATACTCCGAATGCGAAACGAGAATCGGGTTTTGTTGCCAAAACGAATAATAATAAAGGAAAATGAGCCGAGGGCTGCGTGCCTTCGCAGTTGCTGCGGCGGTTTTGCTTTTCGGCGTGACCCTGGCCACGGACCTCGTGCATGTTACGCATTTGCATTGACAACAATTATATTAACGTCCTCGGCAATAAGCGGTTACGTACAATCGTGACCGGCCGACAATAAATAATAACAAACAAACGGGACTTATCGTGAATGATAAAGCGCCGCTCGCCGAGGCATAAAGCTGCTGCCACGACGCGTACATGTGTCACGTATTTTTGTTTCCGCTTCGACCCACGTAGCACTCGCAACCGAACGGAAATTCATGCCCCAAAAGTATCCCTCTGGGTCATCGCCGGATTCATTTTCGGCTCGATCGATATTAATAATCATTCGTATGCGCGAGTGATACGCGAGGAGGATACAAGACGAGAATGAAATAAGAAACGGTCAGATGTAAATTCGCTTTTATTTCGGATTCGAGAATCATGAAATGGCTTGCGTATTAAAGTGCATCTGGGTCTGGTACCATATCGTCCCTTCTGTTTATTGTGTTATGCGTATCGCTTTTTGCAAAAGTGATTTTCGTGTTTTTTGATTGTTTTTAAACGATATAATTCTGTATACGTAGAATTATAAGTGATTGGAAATAATAAAATTTAAAGTTTAAATAAGCGGCGATATTTTACATTTATGTAATGAATATATGAATAACTTAATAATAAATCAATAGTGTCCGCGCGCGTATAATTTTAGCTGCATTTGTTATTAACGGAATTTTAAACAAATATACGTATATACATTCAATTTCGCTGGTATAATTCTTAGTCTTTTAAGAAGTATGTATGTGTATTTTTTTTTTAATAGCAATGGCTGCAGTTTAAATTGATCGACATTTATATCCAAATTAATAGATGCATTTATTGAAACTCGAGTAATCTAAAAATATTTTTCAATGCATCAATTGTTTATGGAATGGAATTTTTATGAAATGGAAATGTAAAATTAAGCTCTTAAAAAGGAAAAGACGAATGAAACGGGAGCGACAATTCTAATGACTCAGTTGTTAGTTAATTAATTCATCGTCGGCGTGAAATTTTCCATCTCGCGATAATAAAAATTAATGAACACGAAAGAAGTGTTTGAAAAATATCAACGTATAATAGATAATTTTTTGCTCTTCGTTTGTATTATTACTTTGAATGTGGTTCAATATTACTTTGTTTCCATTTTTTATTTCATGAAAATTTCTTTTTTCTCTCAGCTTCCCGATATTTATAAACTTGTTTACTGAAAAGAACAACTTTGTTAAAGTGTGCGCGCACAGGATCTGAGAGAGAGCAGATGTTGGCGTTAAAATAAGGGACGCCGAACGTCCAAATGAAAGGCTCGCATTGTAACAAGTATACATATTTCAAATCAGAAGCTGCCTCCAACAACGCTTTGACAGTCTACTAATGACCGTAATTTGACAATCCATGATTTTATGAGACGACAAGACTCTTTCGCCGATGGTTGATTTGCAGTAAATACAATAATTAGTAATTTTAAAAAAAAAAAAAGATTCCAATAGAACATTTGACAGCGATACTTCTTATAACAGTGCTTTTGCCTTTAATAAGTATATAACGTTTAATGTCTGTATAACACTATTGAATTTTTATTTAAAGAATTATATTTTATTACTTTTTTAAATATTTGTTTTATTAATTATATTATGACTCAATCAATAAACTAGTAAATAATTTGTGAAATAAATCATTGATAATAATCGTTAATAATAATTAATATTAGTAATAAGTGAAAGTAAGTTAGCACACAACAATTTGTTGTGTAACCAAATCATACAATATCGTATTCGTATCATTGTTATTTACCAGTTCTAAGTGAGATGACTAAAAACAAGAGTTTAAGTAAGAATTAAATTAAATTATAAAGGTGTGTTTTTTCAACCAATTTGACAGACAATTTCTATCATATATTATGATAGTCACTGATTGTGGTTTTATTATAAGGTATATATATAAAAAATACACCTTTATAATTAATAAATATATACAGATGTTAATTTGTAAATAATTTGTAAATTAAATATTATTTTATGTGTTTGTTATCTTAAGAGAAATATATACTTCACTGCTCAAATACACTGTAAAAATTGATAGTATAAATTGCCTTATTTTAAGACACTTTCATAAAAAAGATTTTAAAAGTTTCTTATTTTAGATACTATTTATGTCTGAATAATGAATAGTGACTACATTTGAAACACTTTTTAGAAGTGTAAGAAAATTCAGTAAAAATTAGTGAAAATTTTGGTTATTTAATTACAACTGTTATAGCCAATGAAACGATTACAAGACAAAAACTGTTAAACAGCTTTTATTATAATTGTCAATTTGACATAAATATTATTCATTTAATTTTATAATTTTATTTTCAAGTACAAGCTGAATGAACTGAAATAGTTATACATTCAGATACATATATGCGTAATAGTATAAAATAAAAAAATATGAATATATATACACATGAATATAACTTTATATAAAAAATAACCCTCAAGATTAATGAACAATTGCTGCTCTTGATATAAACCAATAAATCTATCAAAAAGAATTTTTATGACATTATAAAATTATCTGTTATCTAATTTTCTTCTTGATAAATAATATCATAAAATCTAAGATTAACAACTTTTTTTGCAGTTTAATGCGATCAATTAATTTTGCATTTTCATAAATTGAAACAGTTATTTTATTTTTAAATGTCCAACATATAATCACACTTCTTTCGCAATTTTAAAATCATAAATATATATAAAATATTAGTATTTCAATACTGATAAACATAAATAATACAAAATTACTCTTTACATTATTAATTTAGTATTACAAGAGACAAACCATAAATATATTAATAAGATATAAACAGTAAATTTGTATGCTTTATTTTTCTCATTTACTGAATCATTGTAAAATAAATCAATTGAACCTACTGCTTTTATCACCCTACAGATTTAAAAATAATCATCTAAAAGTTTAACTGTTTGTTATGACAACTAACAAATTATGATTGCCCAAATTCATATTAACCACGCTAATTTTCTGATTAATTCATCAACATTTCAGAAATGTTACAATTCAACGTTCCTTATCCAGTTATTATCACGACAAGAATTATGCACCTCGATGAAAATCTTTATCATTTTCGAATTTCCATACAAATAACGATGTTTGCACGCGAAAACGTGTTGGATAAACTGTTGTACACACGAATGAGCTTGAGTTCAAACGAAGGAGTGAGGATGCAAAACGTGGAAGCCTCGCGCCACCGCGAAGAAAAACCTGTCAAAACTTCCTCGTTCGAGTGTGTTTGGACTCCTAGTCTTCACTTTCAAACGCGTCCCGGACGAGCAATTCAAACAACGCGCCCTAAGAAGCTAATTTTCGACTTCAATTCTGTCGTGGGACTTATAAATAGTCGGCGCAAAATTCACACTGAAAAAGAATACTGCTTATTAGGAGTGTTTTGATTCAACATAGCAGTCTTGCGGAGTTCAAAACTGAAAAAAAAGGTAAAAGACCGTTTAGTAAAGAGGCGTTAATTAACTGATAACAAACAAAAGTTGTATTTCAAAATTCAATAATGTATTCTCAATGCGAGCCTCAAAAATTTGAACATCAATTCGCATTTAAAAAAAATCCAATTGCTTTAATATCAACTTCAACAACAAACTTGTCGCTGCAATCGAAGTTTGCATAAAAATATTTTGATACAAATAAATGGAACAGACTGGTATGAAATGCAATCACATTTAACCTAACTACTTTTAATGGTCGCGGGATAATGTATGCAAAATAAGTTTTCTCCGCCATAAACCACGTCGTTCGTGGAACGAGTGTCATATAGAAGTATACATTTTTCCCTAGAGTTACGTGTAAATAATTTATCTATTTGATGGGGTGTTGAGCTAGGTTGGCGCACCGAAGTGGGAAAAGGTAGGATAGATGTGTATACGGGGTTGGCGTGGTGGGAGACGGAGAGGGGACTGAGACACTCGTACGTGCGTACGTATAGCATATGGAGGGTGTGGTCCGATCAATACGAACATCCTATAGATCCAAATTGATGCGTTTTACGCACCGTACGCATCGATTGCACGCGAAACCGCACTCCGTCGTTGAAATCGAATTTAAAAAGGCCTTTCGAACCCGCATTCCCTGTGCTTCCAAGATTGCAATGTTTTTACGCTTTGATACGAATTTGCGATTAAACACGGCTGCGCGATGTTGCCCGTTTCATGGGCAAATTTCCCGTTTCAAAACAAACGTTTACGTTAAAAGTTGGTAAACGAAAAATGACGGTCGACTCGATCATTCATATTGTTACTTCGACATTCTGTATATTATATATTGTATATCGAACCCCGTTGACAACCTTTCGGAATTATCACTATAGATGAATCAAAATAAATACAAAATCTCAGAGCGAACTTAAATTTCAAACAACAATAATGCACCGCTCGAAACGGCGTTCGCAAAATAATCGGAGCCGCGACAGAAAAAGTCCGACGACACAACTGCAGCCGTTGATTTAACGGAACAAATTTGATCGCCTCGCGAATGGAATACGCAAAGCCGTTGCCAACGACTCTGTATTTGCGAAGGAAAAAGTGAGTTCCGGGGCGAAATTGACAGAAGCGATAGGCATTAAATGAAAGCAAACGAACAAAGTCAATAATTGTGTCTTTGCGATTTAAATGTCCGACGCGCGTCTGCAAAAAAAAAAAAAAAAAAAAAAAAAATTTTCCGACGGAGGGAAAAAGTTTTTCAGACGCCCTTGCCGTCTTGATTTCGAACACGCCGCGCGACATACAAAACGAAAGACGAGCGGCGTCCGAAGTTTTGTATGGACTCATTAGAAATTTCGTATCGTCCTTTCAATCTTAATGTACGTACACTCAGCCTGAATGTACGCGCGCACGTCGAGCTTCCAGCCTTATAATTCGAGCGAGTATTAACGTATTATGTCTTTCTATGAAGGTTATTTTCTCATCAATGTCAATAACTTTCATGAAACGTGAGTCATGCAACAAATGGTCTCGCACGGACGCGAGCGCGACACCCGTTGCCGGCGAAAGTGAAATCGCCAGCCAGGATTTGTGCGCTTTTTCCAGACACGAGTTTTCCTCGCGTGCGATTAACTCACGGCGGCGTTTGTCAACGCCATCTGGCCGACCCTTAAACCCGGCAGGCCCGAATTTTCGAGTCAACGAAGTAAACCCGCTGCGAGCGTCGCACGCTCGGGGCCTTTGTGTCGTTACGCGCGTTACGCGATCCTTTTCCTTCGCCGATGTGTCCGAAACGCTGTCATGCGATGTTTCAAAACGAACAAACAACAGGATGGCTGCACATTGAGTGCAAACAGTCGTCGGATGTCAAATAAGCGATAAGTACAAGTCTCCAGAGCTCGCTTGTTAATTCTGGAAATCGTTCGCCATGTGTTTATACCCATGAAATCCAATCACAAAACACAGGTAAACGTGCGATGCGATTCCGCACGCGGAGCAGCCGCACGATACAACGCGAAGTACAGTATGGGTGGAATATCGGTGCTCGATTGCAAGTAAATAAGTGTCGCGCGATGGAGGAAAGTTGATGATTGGTTTTCATCGAGTCAACGTCGACATTCGCCTATACATATACTCCGATGCAATGTTGCAGGACGTTCGCACAGGACTCGACGCGATAATAACAAATAATCGTTTCTATGCAAAAAATTGTGGTACATATGTGACGTAAACGTGTTATTGGGTCAAACAAAAACGCGTAATGTTTCACAATCTCAATTAGAAACGAGTTTGACGTTGGTACTTAAATTATTTAGTTAATAATAATAATAATAATAATTGGTCTTCGGACGATGTTAATTAATTAATTAATCTTCCCAGTACGTTTCAGGCAGCTTTCTAAAAAAATAATGTTAGTATAACAAACGAGAAGACTTTCGAAATAATTAAGAAAAAAAAAAAACACCATTCATTACAGTTTATGAAAACTTGTAAACAAAATGAGACCTAATATCGTGTGGTGATTGCGATTCGCGTCAACTTCGAACCGTTGCTTATCGTTTATTGAACGCAAACCTGCGAAACTGAATTTTACGGATTGCACGTCGAAAAGAGTTGGACGAAAATAAAGTGTGAAAGAAACCGAAGACTCGCATCAATGCGTTTTTTCATGCGCGCATCAACAGGATGCGAGAATCCGAGCGCGGCAAGTTCGAAACAATGAATTTCCGCGCGTAAGGTTCGCCGACTTCGCTGAAAAACTCATGCGCCAGGGTAAAGATACAATTGCAGTTAATATCGCCACGCTTCGACTAATTAAACTGGCCTTAACTCGATGACAGCGGGCAAAATTTGTTTCCAAAGAATCGTTGTAAAAAAAGAAACGCTCGGCGGACTCCACCTTTTTTCTCGTCATCCTTTTATGCTGTTGACCTTTTGCTTTCTTCAAATTAGGAAATGCCGCATAAAAGTTTTATTATGAAAGCGAGCAGTTCGTCCATAATGTGGCATTTTATATAGGTAGCTTCATAAAAATGTAAACATTTTTTTTTCGTCCGATGCAATAAAATTATTATAAAATGTACAGAACGTATTATACAGTTTACGCGCATCTCTTTGGGCTTTGTTCCATTTGTACTTCTTTATTCGTCACTAATATTTATGGAAACGTGATATTCGTATTTTAACAATTGCATAATATATACGTAGCCTGAAATGGTAAGTTATCGGGTTAGTTATTTTAAATTGAACGATTATTTAGTAGTCTTAAGTAAGCGGTTTTGTGTTTTGGCTCATATTTAAATTATTAGTGTTGATCTATTCTTTATAATGAAACGTTAATAGGAAAGCTTGGTCGATCTGTTTCTTAAACTCTATAAATTCCAATGGGTGCTTGGCAGACGTGAATATTCTTATGTGTTTTATGCCTTAGGTCTGGGCAACACATTTTTTTCAACTGCCCCGGGGTTATTACAATAAGAGATCGAAAATATTACAAATTCATCAAAAAGCGTCATAATTCATTTCGGTCAGGAGATTGTGATCTTGAATACTTTTTTATTTACAGTCTCCAATTTCTCACGTTTGAGTTTGGATGAAAGCGCTCATACTGTTATTAAGATGATGTTTCAATTATTATGATCAACTAATGCACGTACAGACTGAATATTGGGTCAAAACCGTCTAGAATATAAAACACACTTGCATTATTATAACCTTTGAATATGAAAAACAATATTATTATTATTGCATTATAAAAACTTTATGTTTACTTGTTATATTTTTTTCTCCAGGGTACACTTTCTATGTTATTTTAAAAACAGTTCATTTTCATAAATATTTGTTTGTATTAATACTCGTCTCAGTTTGAATACTTTTGAAAAAACATGACTCTCTGTACATTATAATTTAAAATAGAAAATTCCAAAAATACTCCTATTGAAAACAAAGAAAGTCAATGTGCCAAAAATGCTTACTAAGAGCAGAAAATGTGAAATGTAAGAATGAGAGTATCTGCAGAAGAAACTAGAAAAATGTTAAGTTTTTTTAAATTAAATTAATTGAAATCCAATTTCTTGTATGCATTCAAAACATTCAATTATATTACTCACATATGTGTACAGATCCAAATTAATTACTGATTTTAATTTACATTAAAAACTTGATAGTCAATAATGAAATTAACAAATAAAACTGTATAAAACAATTTACACTTGGTTAACATTGAACTTGGTTAATTTGTATTGAAATTATAAAATCAAATGATACAAAAATATACAATTTCAACCAATGTTGAATATAAATCAAATACTAATATTTAACTAATATCACAAAACCTGTGTACATTATAGTAATAAAATAATAAATCAAACACATTATTTCAGTTGTGAAAACTCATCAGTACGTTATTTAAGAAATAACATTATCTGGCCATACACAGCTTAAAATTGTGCAACAAAATTTCTAATAAATCATCATTAAAGAAGAAATGTGCAATATTTAAGAACAATAGCAACGTATATGATATTTGAATGTTTGAATGATGATCGTCATAATTAATGAATCAAGCTAATTATTCTTCAACAATTAAACTTGAATGATGACTTATTACTATTGACTGCGTTACAATTACAACAAATAACTGTTTAGAATGCACTGTGCCACTCGTACATAAGCAACAAAATTAACGCGTTAAATTATTTACACAAATTGGAAACCAAACTTTACTTTTAATTCACATTCGTAATGCAAATTACAACAAAAAAAGCATCCAAGAAGTGAGATTTGGATTGGAATGCAGTCGTAATGAAAAGATAATCGAAAAAAGCGACAGAAAATACTTGTGGAAAATGCTTCACATGGGGCTCGAATTTTCTCGAAAAATGATGGCGTTTGATGTCGCGAAATGTATCGGATGAAATGAAGCCAAAGAGCAACGCGAAGTAAACAAGAAGTAAAGCTTACCATGCTTTGACGCGGATGAGGACCTCGTTGTCGGCGAGCGTGGGTTGGGGCTTCCTGTGGACCTTGACACTCTTGAGGCCGCCGAAGCCGGTGAGCACGATGGCCCGCATGTCCTTGGGCTCGGGCGTGGACTTGTCGCCCTCGCCGTTTTCATTCGGTTTCGCCTCGCCATTCTCCTCTATCTTCTTCTCCTCCTCGAGTTCTTCGTCCTTTTTGTTCTCGGGCGGGGCAGTCTCCTGCGCGATCTTCTTCTCGCCTTCGCCGCTCGGACTCGTCTCGCTCTTGTCTTCGGCCATATTCCGTCCTTGTTTAAGCGCTTTTACTCTCGACCGTAACTCGATTATGCCTTTTTATTCCTTGCGATGAAAAACCGCGCGATTTTCGATGCCTGTTTGCGATTCGACACGATCTCGCTGCTGAAACGAAACGACGGTTTGGCAATGCTATTCGTTAGAGGTAGTAGAAAGAAAGAGAGAGAAAGAGTTAAGGGAATATAGGTACTCTTCTGAAGGGACGCGCTTTCGCACTTTAATCCACGCACGGCGAAGGACAAAGTCGCTCTGCGCACTTTTGCGACAACAGCGGCCGCCGGCGTTCGCTTCCTTCGAAAAACCGGCGACGCGACCGGTGATGCGCGCGCGCATCCGTTGCTTGGCAACCGGGGGGGTGCGGGGCGATTGACGACGCGCGCAGCCCCTGGTGTCGAACGCGCGCCGCAATTTTTGACTGCCTCTTCTTCGTCTTTTTTCCTCGTCTTTGTTTCTTTTTTCTCTTGCTTCTTTTGACATTATCGCCGGTCGCAAAGGTGGCGCTGCTGTACCCGCATTCAATCCCTTTATTATTTATCGAAGGCTACTTTTAAAAATGCTTCTATTGTATAAGTTCTGTCTGCTGTGTTTTTATACAACTGTAATATACTTTATTATACGCAAGTTCACATATGCATGAAAGGTATGCATCTTTAAATGTGTTCTTCAAAGGTAACCGTTTTCCACTGTTTACTCTTGTTACAGTTATACCTGTTTTAATACAACCTTATAATTATCGCTTTAATAAAATACTTGTTAGTGTAACTAATACAAATTAGCACAATATTATTATACTAATATAGTATGATGCAGTTTAAGAGTTGTTACAAATAAATAAATACTTTATTGAATGATTGTTTTATATGTTGTTTTATAATTGTAAATTTTATATTTATTACCTGCAAGTTGTAGTATATTAAAAGAAAAATGTAGTAAGATTGCATTGTTAATTTTATATTTATTTTCTTTTATTATTTACATTTAGTTTTCTAATATTATATTTACAGTCTTTATAATTTGCCTTATTTATTCATTTTAGATATTGAGTGTTAGCTTCTTACTCAGAAAATGTAAAATTACAATTAACATTTATTAACAAATGACTATTTACTCCAATAAATTAATTTTATATCAATTACTATAAACAAACCTATATATAGTTCATTATTATGACTAATTTAAATTGCAATTTAAATGAATTAATGAAATAATTAAAATAAGTTATTATTATGATTATAGAAAAATCATATACACTTGTACACTCTAAGTTCATACATGCAATAGTTCAATATGAAAAGCAAAATGTGATCATCCTATAAATGTGGCAACACTTGTAGAAGGGGCAACTATTGTGAACTGAAGATGCAGAACTAGGATTAGATGGGAAAGATTTAGCCTGAGCGCATGTGGATGAATTTCGATTAGGACTTGTAAGAGAACCGGAAATTCTAAACCTTTTTAAATTGAATCTAAATCTTTTAAACACCAATGTGTATCTTTTTTAACATTAATTTAATGTACACAATACTCTGTGTATATAATTCTACTTTATTTCTTATAAATATTCTATTAAATAGGTAAATTAAAAATTGAAGAAAATAATACTATTTTTAAAAATTACCTTTATAAATTCAGTTCATTAATTTCCAATTCAAAATCACTGCCAGATAATAATCTACTAATTATTTGTCTTTATATTCATTTATATAAACTTATGTCATTCATAGACACACAATCAAAGATCATCAAATTTGATGGGAGCTTTTAGTAGACAACCACAAGTAATAGTTTCTGTCTACAATTAATTAATACATTTTATCATGTTTCATCATTATAGAGTGGATAAATATTATTGTTTGTTTAATGATAAGTCATTTCTGGGATTTAAAGATGTGAAAATATATTAACACATAATTTTACGTGTAAATGCTAAAATTTGTTCAAAGTGAGGGCTCATTTATCAATGGATTCTAGAACTAAGGGTGATACGACTCCCTTGTGAACAATCAACGATGAGTTTGGTCCCCATGTCAATTCCCAATTTTTATCTCAATTTCCATCTATTCAAGTATATATTTTCGAACATTAGTTTATCAATTGTTTGACTTAGGGATTTGATTATGTATTATAACGTTTCTTAGTATAAGCACTTTTTAATTATATGTCCTAATTTGTTAATGAAAGATTAAATTCACCACTTAGAAATTTTATAAATCATAATTAAATGGTATTATTTATGATTTAAATGATACTCAATTAATGTTAATAAACATATGTTTTTATATATTATAATTGTTGTATATTTTAAATTACATATTTTATAAATAAATACAACATTAGTACCAGTTACATTGCATTGTTATTTTATTTATAAGTATTTTATGCAAGCTTCATAATCTGAAGCTTGTAATAATATAGTCTTAAATATACTTACACAGTACATTTGTCATTTTATGTTTTAATTAATAATTAAGCTATGAATATTTGAATGCTGAAATAAAAACATTTTGCAACACGCATAAGAAGAGCCGTTTGCATTATTTGTTATATAAAGTAATAAATCTAATTTTTTAAACAGATATTATAACAAAAAGTATATATTTAATAAAATGTTCAAATAAAAAAACAGTTAAGAAATTTTGTTATAGAAATGTTTTACTATTAAATAAAAAAAAATAAATCTATGTTTTAAATATTAGTAATATCATGTATTAAAATTGTACACGCATTGCCATTACTTGAAGTAATAAAATTATTGCATCTGATTATAAAGTGATATTATTATGTATTTTCGCAAGCACGAACAAATATGCTTTAGCTGGAATACATTTGGTTTGCCAAAATTCAATTTCTCAAATCAAGCCACAGTTTACATAAATTCAATGTTTTGCAAATTAGTTTATAATATGTTTTTACTCCCAATATTCATTATATCTTAACATAACCAAATTTAAGAATTATTTTATATTTAATCTATCTAATAATATAAATTTTATGTACTATAATAAAATAAATACAAATAAAAAAAACAATAAATATGTATATATTAAACATTTTATATATTTATTATGTTCACTTAATCATACACTTTTTTTGTACAATAAATTTCATTTACTTTCTTTATTAACGTACGTATATATATATTTCAATTATTTTTCTCAATATATTCCGAATCAAATAAAATAATCTTATTAAAATTGCAAATTATTGATGCTATTTTTTATGTCAACTTTACAATTTGACTTATCAAAATGATATGTATGTATTTGTATTCAAATGGATTTGAATAATGCAATCGCTATAGTAATAATATAATGTTTATACGTTAAATTTATGAATATAGATAAAAAGTAGGAATATATTGAACGTGTAATTAAATGTATTTCAGTTGCGATAAACTTAAGTGTTTTGTTGGTACATTTGATTTGTTAATTCAATGTAAAACAGGCATGGACTATATCTTCGCATTTAGGTGTCCAGTAGAAATATATGACATATATTTTATCGAAAGTTATGACTGTTTGGTTTGGCTCCCCAAGCATATCTTTGAGCCACCCTACTGATTCTTGGCTCACTTCAATAATAAAGGGGAAGATCATTAAACGAGGGGTAATTCATCGGGTAATTCAGTTAGTCATTGTTCTATGAATTTCTGATCCGTTACGTTCGTGTTTACTTTGGGGGTATAGATGTTCGATTCTCGTACCATTTGGATACGAATTTTATTCTGAAATTAATGTCGGATAACTTAATATTTACTATTGCAACGTTAATCTTACAAAACGTATTCTTTATAATTGACATATTTTAAATGTTATACATTATTTCATAAATATATCATATCTTTATTCAAAATAAAATATATAAATGAAAGTCATCCACTTTAATAAATGACTGAATTACAATAATACGTAATTATCGATAATTAGTTTATTAATGTAATCTAAAAAATAAAATAGTAAACTTAATAGTAAATAAAAATTGACTGGTATTCCATTAAGCAATGTATAGATACCGCGATTGATGTACAAATATAATTTATCTTATATATTAACTTATTTTAAAATGGATGCATATTTACTTACAATTTTGTAAATTAATGACAATGCAATTAACAATGCACTTTAATTTAACATATGTAAGTTATTAAAAAGTACGATATATTCTTTATCATTGTCTAATAATAATACTGTGCGCGTATTTATTATCTAAAGTGCATTTAACATTTATATTAGAATTATTGTTATTATTTATACAAATTAATTAATAAAGTTTAATTAGAAATAAAATGTGTATGGATGCTTTTTAATTTGAAAACAAATCTAACAGTTTTGATTGAATTATTATTATTTTTTGTTTGACGAAATTAACCAGTTAAAAAGTAAACATTTTATTTTTATAAAATTTATAAAACATGTAATTGAGTTATTAAGATCGTCGCCGTATAGTTGGGTTCGGATTTTGTTATGATTTTCAAGTTAAAAATTGTATACTTTTGCTATTAAAGGGATACTGTCTGTCAGGAGCGATTACTCAGCTTTTTATTCGTATATATTTTAAACTTGCATGATAATAATAGTATATATACAAAGAACGCCTAAGAATGTATACATATATATATAATTCATTCACAGATATCAAATATAAGTATTTCAAAAAATTAATGTTAACACAGATAAAAAAAGTATCCAAAAATAGTAAAGCATTCATTGTATTGGTTTCTTGGAACTTTTAGTAGTGATTGTAATTTTATCAAAAATTATACAAATTACAGAATGAAATGTAGACATGCTTTTAATTTAAATTACGATTATATATTTGTACATTGTACTTCAATACTCATTCGGAATCCATTTTATTATTTTTAAAATGTATAGAAATGATGTAGACGATATCGGAGTGTTTAACAAAGAAAAGTTAAAAATAGAAATACATTTTTGTAATGTATGAAATATGCATCTTGTTTATCTTACTTGAACGCAGTAAATTATTCAGACAAATCAGTTTTATTTAGACTGGGAAAATGATCTTTAAAATACATTTCATAAATAATCTCGAGCAAAATCTTTAAATCATAGCAGATTATGGCAGTAAAGATAAAAAAATTAAAATAATGGATTCTTTCATATATTTAATTGAAACTTTGACATACTAAATACTATAACCCACTGATGTGTTATAATAAAGCAGTCAAAGATATACTAAGATCTTTAAAGTAACTAATTATTAGTATCATCACATTCTAATATTATTCATATAAATATGCACTTACTATAAATAATGCCTAATTGTCGATACAAAGAATTAATCAATTTAAATAAAATAAAATTAATGATAATTCAATCCGCTATTAATATTGAGGAGAATTTTAATACGCGATCAATTTCTTATACATACAATCTTTTGTGCGAATAATTAATCCTAACTTGTCTCAACATTGAAAAATATCTTTTTTGATCATAACTCGACAACGTTGTTATACCTTGAGTCATTTTTGGCATCATTTATTACTTTACTATACTGCGACGTATATATGCATATAATCACCAAGTGTTAAAGTTAATTACAATTTTAGTTTTGATATTAATATTCAATTATAGGCTATTAATATTTATTAATTAAAATATGTTTTGATTAAGGTCGCTATAATAAAAACAATGCTATCTTTCAAATCTAATTGCTATGCGGGCAAAACAAACGAAATATTAGAAATAAAGGAGTGAATACATAATTCGAGTCTATACTTTATTGGTTGCAGGTTCTTTGACAAAATTATATCCATTGTTCGTGCGCATCTGAAACAACTTCTATCCAATTTTAATTAAATTATAATTCGTGAATAATTTCTTTTTCAGGTGCGTTGGATTTTTTCGTTTATACTGCATTGTCACGTAAATGCAATGATTCGTTTAAAAATGTATAAGAACTGTATTGGTAATATATACCAAAGGTATGTATTTCGTAAAATGGTTTCATTAACGCAATCGTTACTATTTAACGCGAAAGTCAATAAAATTATTAATAATTAATATCCCTCGCGAACATAATTGGAGTTTCAAATACATCGCGCACAAAATTCGAGTTTTAATTAAATTTTTTGTTTGCGTTGCATGAAATGAGAGGTAGCGTCAACGTTTAATTGAAACAACCATAACAGGTGGGATAAATGATTAATATTTCGCTACTTTCAAAATTGATAGACATAACTCTTTATCCGGTGAATTATAATGAATGGCTCAGTAGGTACATTGCTTACTTTTATCCTTGAAAGTCAACATTATGGTACTGAAAACATGTCCCAATAAGAAACATAAGACAAATGAGTCGAAGCGATAACCCTAAGCGTTTACCAAGAACAAGCAATTGAGAAAAAATAAGTGCTCTTAAATGATAGTATGAGATAAAATGCGAAAATATATCTTTTGAATTAATTAATTATCTAACGGTAATCTAAAAGTGATAGTATATAATTTGAAATGCTTATTATCAATCGCATGATGGTGATGTATATAAATCAGATTAAAAAAGTATATGTATGAGGTTTTGATGAGTTAAAAGCAAAAACCGAGCCAGAAAAATCGATACTGTTTAGGATTTTTAATCGAAAACGCGTATTTTATAGATTAAAATAATTTTTTTTGTAGATATGTATTGCGAATAAAAATGTGTCGTTATATACATATATATAATTTTGTATGAAACAGTAATTGAACTTATTTTATTGTTAATGAGCGATTAGTTTATTAGACGTTAACATTACTGCTTAAATTTCTTATAATATTATTATATAATACATATATGTATTAATATAATATTAATTGATATTATATTCTTTTTATTCGATGAGTCGATGATATGATTTTCGTTATATTTTGGTTTAAAAATGATATACTATTATTTTTTATTGTATACACATATTTGTTAAATTCTTCGCATGGAATTTATTAAATTGAAAATTTGAATACATTTGATCCTAAAGTAGTACGCAATGGAAAATGTCGAAAGCCTTTTCTACTTCTTTCTACGTATAATCCAGATATTTACACTTTTGATTTACGTAGACTTCCCTATCCAAAAGTAGATTTTCTATTTGTATTCACTTAGAATTTTTCAGAAGATATTTGAAACGTTTTGCCCAAGCGTACGTGTGATTTGATAAATTTAAAAAAAAGTCAAATATTTATCAAAATGTAACTATACGTATACAATTTTGAATTATATTTAAGTTTCATTTACAATACTTTTTACATTTCAGTTTGTTTTCTAAAAATGTATAATTTAATTCTTAATTAACTGAATCCGAATGTGTATTTAAAAAAAATACATTTAACTTATTTCAGCATTTTATTTTACACTTTATAATCAATCAATCCCAATATTCCTTATAAGAATGAATGAATTATTAATTAGTTCGTTTTTCACGTAAAATGTTCATATAAAAATAGCATTCGAAATAACAATTTATGTAGAAAAAAAAAAACATTTGGCGTAATTTGAAAGAAAACAAAACTCTTCTTCGCTACGAACCATACGTTTAATGTAATCTAATGTAAGTATAAATCATTAGTTAATCCGTACTGTAGATTTCGCAAAAGAACATGATCGAAACATGAGAATCGCACAGATTTGCAATGAGGATGTGCTGATTGAAGCGAATGACTCTTATTGTCGGATGAGTAGAAAGTATACTGAGGTTTCGTATAGGGTCCAATGTACGAATGTAACACTTTATTAGCGGTTAAGTCTTTCACTATAACGAGCCTACAATAAATATCACTTACGAAAATATCTCGTGCATGAATCTTGTGTGTGATTCGAGAGCTTGGCTCGACTATCTTGAATCAATGATCGTATTATGTTTGTGAATTTTAACAACGTTTAATTACGGCTCTGATTTTTGTACTTAAGGACATGTTTTATGTTTTCTGCCATCACCGACACGACAAAATTTCTCCTATTTGTCTTCAAAAATGCCAAAACATTGACCATAACGACAATAACTTTTCGATTGCCAATTGGAAATACAAATGCTGTGAATGTAGATAACAAATAAGTATAATCAATTCGCTTTAATTTTACATAAACTCGATCCACTTTTCTTTGCTTTCTTTTGTTTCCCCTCTTTTTCTGCTACAGATGAAGTCATAAAAGGTAATAATTTCTTTTCCTAATTCGTTTTCTTTAGTCTCCCTTTACGTAATATTCAAAGGGACAATTTGACGAAGTGAATTTTACTTTGCTTTATTTTATTGTTATCGACCGGCATCATTCGAGCTAAGTTTCCAAATTCATTCCTCTACTATTTCGTGCTCATTTTTTCCCGTCCGAATGGAAACGAGACAACGCGATAATTTAATTCGAGGGAAGCTGAAGTTATTCTATACTAAGAGGATAATGCTCCGTAAATTTTGGGCTATTATTTGTTATAGACAATATATTTTTCTTTATACTTATAGTATGGGTATATACTATTTAAAGTATAATTACATTTTTGTATTAAACATTCAAATGCTTATTAACAAACTAAAATTAGAATCCAATTGATATTTTATTTTTACATACAAAATGACAAGTTCAATTTTGTCCACGGCAACTCTTAAATAATTTTAGAAAAATGATTATTTACGATATTCGATTTTATTTAACTTTAAGGAAATTGTGCAATCATATGCTCATTCGTAGATTGCGTTTCAGAAATGATGCATCCGGAGAAACTGTTTAACTAGATTGAAGAAGTGATGTGACCTGTGAACCAATTCTGAGTAAATAGAACTTGAATCTATTGGGTTTCCCACATATTAAATTTGTATCTACAAAGAACCTGCGTAACTTTTGTGCTTAACAGTAGGAAATTAGTGTGAGAATTTGTTAATTGCCTGCATTTCTTAAGCTCGTTTCTATGTGAAGATTAATATTTATATAATATAAATCATTGTTAACCATAATTTTCATTTACTATGCGACTTTGTATTAATTTATTTTCATCAGAAAAGTGTGTCAACAATTTATGAGTAATTTGTAATAATTTAACTCATTTTTATAAACAAAAAATGTCAATATTTAAAACTTGTATGTGTTAAGTATAAACTATAATTATTAATTGTAAAATTTATTCATTTTTCTGTTAATTATAGATATTTGTTCAATGTATTATTTAAATTAAAAAGTTTTAAAAAAGTGTTTCATTTTTTATATCTAATTTAGTAATGTTATGAACTATTTTACACAAGATATAACTACATAAAGAAAATTAAATTAATTCCATGCTTTCACCTAAGTATATATATTTATAATAATATTAAAAACTTTAATAATGCTAATATAAATAAAATATACTTAATAGAAACAATAAAAAGTAATTGAAAAATGAAGTGAATTTTAATTTATTTTGTATGCATATATATATGCAAAACAAATATATTTGTTTTGTAGTATATACATAATTGTTAAATTATAACATTTTAATACATTCTTATTCAATGTATTTTCATGTGCAGTATATTATAAGATAACTATTTAAATTTAAATGAAGAATAGATGGAAAGTGGTGTATATAAATAAGTTATTTAAACGATTCTATTATAAATTATTTATATATGGAAATACATATTTTAATGCTTTGTACAAATACAAGTAATTTTAATATCATTAAGTAATCTTCGTAGACATTGAATTACATTAATTATGTTTTAAATAATCGAATAGTGTCATGAAGTAATATAACTTATTAGTTCAATTTTACTATATATTTTAGAACCTCACCTTGTTTTATTACAAAAATATATAATGATAATTTTATGAATAACGTAATAATTATAAATATATAAAAACACTTGAACTATGTTTGTTATAAAAAATAAATTAGAACATTAGTATACTTTGAAACAATTTTTATTCAAATCCATCTGAACCTTGAAATTGTCTTAAAGTATAAATTTAAATTTGAAACAATTAAATTACATATACAACTTTCACATTAATCACATTAAACATAAACGGACTTAGATTTTTTATTTATTATACACATAAGGTACACAGCGAAGACAATGCCAAATATCTGAAACATAAATCAAATATGAATTATCAATTATATTTTTATATAAACAAATTATAACAATTTCATGTAACAAATTATTGCTTTAAAATAATCTTAAAAGAAACTTTTAATGTTTTGAAGATATATTGTATAAATGTAAATAAAAATGCTTATTTAGAGATACTATAATTATAATTAATAATATTTAACATAAATTGCTTTTATAGTTTTAAATAAAATATCGAAAGAAATATGATAAAATTATCCAGATAATATAAAACTAGAATAACAATGTTATTTATCTTAATGTAATTATTACATACAAATTAATAAAATATAAAAAAAAATAAATCAAGCCCTAATAATGCATTTTTGTTGAAAAAATATTATTTCCTTCAATATTAAATAATTATAAATTAAAATTGTTTATTTATAATGATTTAATTAATTATTCAATAATGCTTTAATAATTTGCAATATACTCTAATGGTGAATCAGATAGTATCACCCGATAGCATCATCAACTCACTATATAATAGACATAG
The DNA here is from genome assembly GCA_022817085.1 of Psilanteris sp. ZL-2020. Taxonomy (NCBI): domain Eukaryota; kingdom Metazoa; phylum Arthropoda; class Insecta; order Hymenoptera; family Scelionidae; genus Psilanteris; species Psilanteris sp. ZL-2020. The sequence continues at coordinate 56,708 of JABFQC010000010.1, forward strand.
ATGCATGTATATAATTTTAATGATGTTCCAGTATACATATATGTTTAAGATAGACAATATAATAGTTTAATATACTTGAAAATAATTTATGCCCTAAACCATTATTGTATGATTATTCTACCACAATGCAAATAAAATCTTTCAATTCTTACTTCAACTATCCCCAGTCCAATCACAATTCCACCAAGTATTATTCCAAATTTGGTTAACGTTTCATATATGGTAGAGGGACAACCTTTTAAAAATATAGGGTCTTTTGCTTCACAACTCATTTCAAATTCTTTTTTACAACAACTACCAGGTATTATATTTAAAAAATCTTCATAATTGTTATTGCCACAACATTGGAACTGAAAAGGTTCAAAACGATTATTATATTTTATTTTATTAAAATAATGTGTACGTAAAAGTATATCTTAGTTGTTTCAATATATAATTAATTTGTTTCCTACCGTAGATTGGATATTATTAATATACATTTTGTATGCTTTGTTTTCATCATAATCTTTGAAATACTTTGTGTAATGTTCGGAAATAAGATTTAAGTTAAATCCTTTAATAATTAATCCGACTGAAACTGCTTCTAAAATAATCAGAATCAGCATCATGGTTGTGAACTAAAACAGTAATGTTCGAAAAATTAATAATTAATTTGAAAATAATTAAAAATATGCGAAAATTATATATTTCATATACATTATTTAAATAGCCTTAATTAATGTATATGTAAAAATTGTATAAATCAATATTACAATAATAATATATTAAACAGATGTTCAATTTAAGTCTTATTTTAAATTTTTAAATTTGTAACAACCGAGTTTTTCATGAAATTCGTCTAAACGAAGAAAATATTTATTTTTATAAAAAATCTTGAAATTTAAAATTAAAACTGTGATCTTTAATCTGACATTGAAAAGAATTGTTTAAATAGAATATACATTTCCATTTCATTTGCCTCCCATAAAACATAAAAACATTATAGCTATAATAAAAAATATATTTCACAAAATAGTTTCTTACTTTGAAACGCAAATGACATTTTATATATATGATTTATAACAAATGTAGATTAAAACAGAGATTATTATTGTATAAGTTTGTTAGTCAATTATTTTATAAAGAAGAACGATAGTAAATGAGAGATAAAAATTATTATTTCAATACAAAGATTGCAATATTGAAATATTAATAAAATAGAGAGATATTGTATAGAGAAAGGTTTTGTATAAGAGATATTTATAAAATTAAAGATTTTAAAACATTAAATTGTGACAAAAGAAAATTGCAATAATAAAAATATATATAAAAGGTAGACATAGAATTATGGAATATTTTATTAGTATAGATATATAATAATATATTAAAATAATATACTAAGTTGATAACGAGAGTTTATAATTGCGCATAAATCTGGAGAAAAATGTTATTAATAATTAAAATGATTATAATCAAACAAATTAATATGACTAGAAATAAATATTACCAGAATCAACATCCATTTTTTTTCATAAATAGCTCCACAACATCCGAGGAAAGATATAACGAAAGTAGCACTTCCTACAATAATTAATAATATGGCATAGTTTTTGATTATTGACATGTCAAAATAATCATTTGTAGGAATCAAATTGTGCATGGCTAATGCTGCAACAATTGTAACGGTCATCCCAAGCAGCTGGAAATAATTTAAATTTATATTAAATATGTATATGAAATATTAGATTTCGTATCATTATATTCATGGTATATAAATATATTGGCTTAAGAATAATATATTAATAAGATATAATTTAATTTAAATTTTTGGTTATAAATACCAAAATACAAAGAAATGGGTTATAAATTTTGGTTTATTCATATATTAATAAACTTACATATTTTGTATTCCTATAATTTATAGTTACATGAGAAAAAATGCTATATCATACACGTGAGATAGACATTATTTTTACTTGACATAATGTAAATCAAATACAATTTATTCTGTATAAATGTTTACATGGAGAAAACGTTTTATTACAAATAACTATATATACTATTATTATTATTATTATTATTATTATTTCGCCTCAGGGAAACCCTGTATGGCTGAAGAGTACATAATAAAAGAACAAAAAAGAAGAAAGTGTTAAAAACGGTTAATACAAGTAATGTTCTACAAATATAGTATAATTATAAAATATGTCAAAGTAAGAATAATTAGACGAATATGTAATTTGTATAGGTAATAAAGGTAATACTATATGTAATATAGGTAATACTACTACTCGTAAAACAGAGTTTTTGAATATAAAGATTTTACTATATTTAATTTCAGTATTGCAGACATCCTACGAAAAATTACTATATTATATAGTAATCTATACAGTAATAAAGTATTATTTTCATTTTTAAAAGCTTCATCCTACATGTAGTATTAAATATAGTATTTTTTGATAAAACATTTTTCCGTGTACCAATTGCTATAAGAGGATAGTGCAGAATTATAAATTCCCAATGGTTAATACATATTATTTTAATTTATTTATTCATAATATTTATATATTATTTATATATATAATTAATATAATATATTAATTGATCTTACTATGATTAAGCAATTTAATATTTTCTTTAACTTTGAATTGAAAGTTATTATGATTTAAATATATCACATAATAAATACATGTAAAGACATTGTTAAAGTGGACACAGATTTTAATATTATGAAAATAAACCGGTCAAGATAAATCTAAAGTTATATCGTCTAAATATAATTTTTTTACAAATAAATATTTACATTTTTGGATTTATTAAAAGAAAAGACAATTAAATAAAATTAAGGCCACCTCATTCTCTAAATCAAATAATAATTATACGACTATATCATTTTTAAAATAGGCTTTCTGTATATAAC
>JABFQC010000011.1:0-59068 GCA_022817085.1 Psilanteris sp. ZL-2020
TGGGGTGTGGTCGATATTGTTGTGTGTATTTCGATGCTGCGTATGTATGTGCTCTTTGCTTTGCTAGTTGTGTTTGATGTGTTTTGTGTGTGTTGTTGTGCTGTGGTCTGATCCGAAATTAGCGCGTCGTTGTGTTTTGTTTTGTTTTGTTTTCTTTTTTTTTTGTTTTTTTTTTTTTGTTTTTGTTGGTTTTTTTTTTTTTTTTTTTTTTTTTTTTTTTTTTTTTTTTTTTTTTTTTTTTTTTTTTTTTTTTTTTTTTTTTTTTTTATTGTATTTACTGTTACACTTATTTTTTAAATTGAAATGAAATCGAAAATAATGTTGCTCCACTTCGTTTTGCCTGCGGTTCTTGATAAGATCTGAATGCGCAGGTGTTGAAATGCGGTCGGATGCAAGGCGCGCATTCTTTCGACCAGTTATTGTTTTCAATCAATAAATATATGCGCATTTTTAAAAGCTGTTTTGTGTAATTAAATGTTGAAATCTGTCAAACTCGAACACCCCGAATACGCTTTATGCCCTTAATTGTATACAAATATATAATATAATATATATATATATATATACGCGCAATTATCACACAGTTTATCGCGCCTCGAATGATAGAAAGAAACTAAGCGCGCAATTAATCGTAATGTTAGTTGTAACGGCCGCTGATATTTTGTTTGACGAGATAGTAATCAGCGAGGAAGTTTGCGCGAGGATGAAGATTGAAACGCGCGTTGAACTATTCGGATACCTCGAAGATGCAAATACAAGTTAATGAGGTACGTGCACGTGGAAACTTATAATTTAAAATTAATTCCGGTGTTGTTTTTATTCAGCAAAGTCGCACGTTGCGATGTAATTTGTTTCCCATGTTATAGAAAAATCGCGCTACGTGTTAATAGTCTTGAGATTTTGAAACACAAAGACCATGCCGTAAACCGTGACGCGACGTCGAGTACAGTAGCCGCGTCTTGTCACACGAACCGCTTCTCATCCTCCTTGTCGGCGCCCACGAAATGGGGTGAGAGGTAAAGACGAACTCGGCCGTCCTACACGTGTATATCGGGGACCGACAAACGAGAGGGTAGTACGAAGCGCCACTCCATACAACAAAACTACGTCTGTCACCATAGCTAGAGAAGGACCTGTAGGCTGTAAAAGCGATAGCACGGCTGTTTCGCCGGAACCCTTCGAGATAAAAAGCAACATCAAAGAATCAAGCATATCACCTCCAAATTCGTATCGCTAAGCTAATTTTATAATTAAAACACGCCTGAGAGCATTTTATCGCAGGATCGCTTTTTCGGTATGTCTTTCTGAAACTTAATTTTCTTTAGTCCTTTTACTGGCATCAAAATATAAGAAATAAACGCTGTGGGAAAATATCGCCACGAAAGTTTAACCGTTAAAAAAAAGAGAAAAAAAAAACGTTCCACTCACGAGACACATTTTGTTAATTTTTCGTACAATATCAAACACGTCATTATATCCCATGTAGGAAAAAACGGTCCAAGCTTGGCCTAATAGTGTCGATGGTTAGCCGATCGTTAGTTGCCAATGATGACCCAACATTCGAAGTCGACCATTGACATAAGCTCAGGCCATGCTTGGCCCACACTTGATATTTTTTTCAAACAAATTAATTTAAAATAAATAAAAATTAATTAACATAAGATATATCATATACTATAATATATCTGAAAACGTATTTTCATCATTATAAAATATATTTTATAACCGGTCACCCATCCGAGTAATAACCGTCACGAATGTTGCTTAACTCCTTAATAGTAAGTTTCCGTCTTTGCCACTCTATCCACAAGCGCTAATCTATCACAAGTACATTTTAATGATATTGAGTTACACGTTGGGCCAGAGAAAATTCGCGTTCCATTCCAACGATTAACGATGTTTTGATCTGGCGGATCACAGATTTTTCTACATACAGAATATTAATCATGCTATATGTATTAGTGTATTGGATAAGAGGTTTTAAAAAGGTTCATTTCTTTAATCCATATATTACCAAAGAATAATTCTCCGATAAGTCGATTAGTATTATTCGAGAATAAATCTTGGTACGAAAATATTCTAGAGCAGAAAACCAAATGCGGAATAAGTAACTCGCCGGAAAACATTCCTGTAAAGGACACGGTCGAATTAAAGTAACATTGTTTAACAATTTCCTTGTGTATCAATTGGTTGAACGACAAACATGCACCGCTAATAATTTCACGGTCACTATTTTACTGAAAGTTAAGTATCACGAAGAAAATGAACTTTCATGCGTGGAACTCTTAAAGAACAGTTAAAGTGTTTCATAAAAGAGCTTCATAAAAGAGTTATAGTGGAATGCTGTGTATACATACGGTAACAATGTAGCTAGTGTATGCAAATCCCATGCATCAGTGCGACTACGCGAAAGATCCTCTCGAGTTGGTGTCGCTGCACTTAGCTGATGCGTGTACGCACGGTCGCGTACCAAGCTGTCGCAAATAGTACAAAGTTTGTTCAGCCTGTGCGACAGATTATACAAGGAGATGGAGAAAAGCTTTCATTCCAGTCGTCGACGTGTTTAATTCCGATCGAACCGATTATTAATGTTCGATTCGACGCGCGATGTTGAAAATTCGCGCGCGCGCGCACGCGTTGACCAAAAACGCGGTTCCCTAGTCGCGGTAACAATCTTCGGTCCTTATCGCAATGCTGCGCTAAAATCACACGACACTCTCAAATCCTTACAACCTTCGACCCTCAAAAGCCGGGGAAGTGCCGCACATAATCGAGCGGAAAAGGCTCGCGTGCGCAATTTTTCCGTTATGTGTATTATAGTTTTAAGTAGGTCGTGTGCTAATGCTTGACTAATACTTCGAGCGCGATAACGGTTCTCGCTGCGAATGGTTGTCTCATAGAATGCATCTAGCGCCTTTTGTAAAACGAACCGAATGCACTTCACAAAAATCTGATATTAATCCGCTTGCGATTTCACAATTTCCCACATCTCTTTAACTCAATCAGCTTGGTTTCGACCGTCCAATTATCCGCTAAGAGTTCTTTGAGCGTATCATACGCGAAATCCGGCAACAAATGGCCGCATTTAACTCGATAAAAAGTCCGCCGAAGACTGTCAGCGGGGTTTATCGCGTCCCTAATGGTCGGTTCGTGAGTCAATTTCGCCTCCCGACTAAGTCATTTCTTCGTCTGAAGATTCGAGGCTGCGTGTATACTGCGATGAGGTGGGACGAAGAGACGTGGAACAAGTAAGATATGACGCCAATAACAAAAATCATAAACACTCGGACCGTTGATTAAGTCTTCCGCTACGCTAGGTGCCTTCCTCGAGATACGACGGGATGCCATTTCCCATGATACTCCCGGAACGAGCCACGGCAACCCACACCGAATGCTATATCTCAGGCGTCGGGGAGGATTACGTCGAGTTACGTTTCGCGGCAACCCGTAATTACTTATTTGAGTGAATGAGAAATGTATGTACACGCATCAAGTTCGGAGACAGTACTGCGCTATGCTAATTAACAAACGCATCTCACTTATTTTGACTAGAATTATTGGCGGAAAATACACATTCGCGAACATTTTTCTCAGACGCGCAATCAACGTCTAAGAGCATTGCATAATCATGATTCTTATTGCAAATACTTTTACCGACCGAGCAAATTTTATTTCGAGGAATAATTGCACTGAATTGAAGGTGTTGTTATTAGAGATACGTATAAGTATATTTATGGGATTAATCCGTAAAGGAAGAAGAAATTTTTTTGTTTATATGCGGTCGGATTTCGTATATCAATATTCTATAATTATTTCATATCTGCGAAATGATAAACGGTAAGATTTTGTTTGAGTATTAATTAGATCAACCATTTTTAATCTAATTAATACACAGAAACAACACTTGAACTAAATTTATATTTTTCTAACCCATTTCACGAGCGTAAATTGTTCACGCATCTCCAGAAAGATAGTTGAAATTTCTGTGAAGAGCTCGGAATTCTTTCAGCATTTACAACGCGCGGGGTGGGAGTACGTCCGGAACAAACACGTAGCTTGTCGCGCGAGCCAATTGACCAAACGACTCGGCAAATATCTGTCATCCTTTTTTCCGGTTTACTGTTCTTTTATTTTGCCACGTGCATCGCAATCAGTCAGCCGCAGACAGCCATTACACATGTTGTCCATTTCACGTTCAAACACCGCAGAAACCACCGTAGTGGTCGTCTCTACTTCGTTTGCCTGAAGATTCTCTTGTTCCTGCTATTAACTCAAACCGCATCATGCAGTCAGCAATTGAAACCAGGTTTTGTTAGATGGTTCATTAGGATGACTGATTATTCTGATTTTATGTATCCGATCAAAACGGATCAACCACCTTTTAATTGCAAATTTCAATAGTTAATACATTTTTGTTATCGGAGATGCCTACATTTTTTCGATAATTAATGTTCAAGCTGATCCGTTTGCCAATGAATTCGTCTTTATTCTCATGCACTAATAATTATCATTTATTTTTGATGGGTTGAATCGTAACATATAAGCGGAAGTCAAAAACTTGGATCGACATAGAATTATGTTTAAATTAATATTAAATAAGAAATAACATAATTAAAGATAATTATAATTATACATAAATGTTTTCATTATTGCATCCAGTAAGTCTGCTGAACTTAATTTATCTGAACCATTATATATTTTATTATTGATTTTCAACCGTTTCCAATGTAACAGCATAAAACTGGATAAACGGTTAAAGACTTCTAAACAGGATTCCTTGGATCGCGATATAAGACTTTTATCACATAGCGATATAGTGCTATTGATTACAAAATACTAGATTTCGCATAGAACCCAGAGATCCATATAATGGGAAACGGGATAAATACATTCATTTGAATTCGTAATAAAGTTTATAAATATTTATTACCACATTATAAAGGAATATGTCACGCGAGATTGGAAATCAAACCATTTTTCCTGTGGTGTCGTTTCGTACAAATTTGTAATTAAAATTGATTAAAATCTTTAATTTATTAGCTGTAGATTTAAAAACAATCGCCTATTCCGAACGAAAAGCAAATAAAATTTAAAAAAAATAGTTTAAACGCAAGCAACAAATTGACCTTTCCTTTGAAATTATTTAATTTACATACCACGCGCGTCAAATTATACGCAAAGTAATCCGTCAACGTACCTGCAACAAAAAATTACACAACCAAATATAACTCCAGTCCATTCATATTCGTAAAATTCGTAAACGCGGGTGTTTAACAATAACTCGCTTCGGCATTTAATATCTCACAAACCGCGACAGTCCGGGAAAAAGAAACGCCACGATTCGTCAGATCCGCGATTGAGAGCGCGCGGGAATCGACGGGAAGCGTTACTAGAAATCACGATTTCGTCGGATAGACGATGCGTTTTGCAGCAATAAAGTTGTCGTCGTTGTTCGTCGTTGTTATTATTAGTGTAAAACGACTCGACTCGTGAGTAATTTAAATCCTATCCCGAAACATAAAGGACTCGTACGTACGATCAGATTACTCGGCTTGGCGAGGCTGTATTTGCATAAGTCAGGTTGTCAGTCAGACTGCGTGGCAACTCGTGACCCCCCTTGCTCTGTGCTGCCCTTGGAACAACCCTCGTTCGTTCGTACGGCCAAACTGTATAGGTACAGGAAACGTGCCGAGTTTACCCTTTTATATGCACTTATTTACTCATTTATTTGTTCACTCGCGAGTCGATGTTCAAGTAAATATATATATACAGCATATATATATATGTATATACACACGAGCAGACGTCTTGCCGCAAGGTGAGAAACCGTGATGAAATCGCGAATGCGATATCGCGAGCGACGAATTGCAGACAAACGTTTGTGCTTGTAGTCTTCGCTCATGTTTTTTGTTCGCGCGATGCAAATCGAACGAATGCGATTTCAACTCTTGACGAAGACACGTGTTCCGAAAGAGTGTTGATGTAAGATTTGCATCGAGTTATGGTTGTCACTTTTTTCGTAGTTCGTTGCATGGTCTCGAGTATGATGTCGAGTTAAATTGGCCTGTGGGCCGGTCCCGGATGAATCACTTTGGCGTTCATCAAACATAGAGACACATTTGAAGGGTAGCAAATTGACTCACGCAAACCTCGCAATAACTGTTACGTAAAAGTTACCGGCATATTACGATGAGTGACTTCTTGAGGTAAAATAATGCTAAAATTAAATTGTCCGAACTATTCTTAATAACACAAGTCGAAAGGGAGTGCATTAATTTAATGATTACAAGTAAATAGAATAATAATGTTTGCACGAGCATCAAATTCATTACACTTCATTCGTTATATAATTATTGCATTTTTTTCTTTTTTTTTTCTTCAGAATTTATAACCTTTTAAGAATATTTATATAAATGTTCATCAGTTATTGCGACGTTACCGTTTTACCAAGTTTTCAAAATTTCAAAAATTGCTACAGTCGGCCGCGTGCTATTTCGAATTACACATTCCATAGTTAATAAACTTTCTTATACTGAAGGTAAAAAATAAAACTTGCCGTAATAATGGACGGAATCGATGGCCGAAACATACGCAGCAATTTCTAGTCGTTTCGTGTATTATGCTACGTATAAAAAACAAAGGAAAAAATTCAGCTGACCCATGTCAGAGCAGAGGCCGAACGGCGTGTGAGTGCCAACACACGACTCATAAAAATGCATTCAGCCTGATATCTCGTTCATAACTATACTTCAGTTCAGTTTTTAACGATGGTCAGTGTGGGCTTGCGTTCGATGCGCCGCATACGTGTCGGCGTGTGTGCTTGTATGGGTGCGCGCACACGGGCGTATAAGTGTGGGTATTGCGTATCCCAACACGAAAGCCTTGAGGTTCGTCTCATCTTTTTTTGTTCGTAAGATTGAGCCTTTGCTGAAATCGAGTTTGACCCTTATTAAGTCAGTTCAAGTAATTGAGTAATCTGTGATTTGCTAGATTGTGCTTCGAGACTGCGTCGATCGTTATTCGTCCCCAAAAATCATTTGAGACCGGCGATTATGTCGCGTTCTCCAGCTCGATCTTATATAGCTTTAGGCGAGGCGGTGGAAATAACGGAATCGTTTAAAAGGTTCAGCAAAGAGCTATTAAGTAGTTTAGATTATTGTTATTATTGCAGTTTGATGCCGTTTTTTACCAATGTCTAGGAAGTTTCAAATGGAATGGCACAAATGTGTCGATAAATGCCATTCGTTTTCAATTATTTATTATAGCATAATTGTAGATAATAACGGAGTTCAGCTCAAAATTATACCTTTTGTTCCAAAATTTTATTTTGCTAACGCGCTTTTAATTTCGTTTTTTTTCTCCCTTCCTTTTCTTATCCAACGCCAGGTTATCCTTGTAATTGCGAATTAAGTATAAACAGGAGTCTGACTTCAATTCGGATTTCAACGATTCACTGTCCAAATCAAATTAATACATCCTCTTCTCCGCTAATTACTATTATCAAAGTTGCACCAAACGAGCGGGAACTAGAAAAACACAATTAATCGAACCCATTAAAGAGACGGTACCATTTGATACTTTTGACCACTCTCCATTATACCAGCAATAAAATAAATTCGCGTTATTCGCAATTTACCGGCGTGAAAAAGGAAACACTCGACGCGACAACTACAAGGTTCAACATCTCGTCTACGTCGGCGATTTTGATCCGCAAAGCCGTAAATCCGGATTAAAGCTCGCTACGACTTCCGGAAACGAGCGTTCCACGCGTGCAAAGGGGTGAGTAGTAATGACACCCGCCTACTCATCGAAGCAGTCGCATTGAAAGCACTAAAACGGCACAATCAAACGATCGCCCGCAGGTCAAACGCACGTTTTTCCTCGTCCTTAAATTTGAACGATACCAAATATTTGCAATGACTCGCAGGTGCGCCGAAAGGTAGGGTGAAGCGTAAAATTTAAGACTGAGGGAGAGCCAGCGTATCGAGTTACAGATATAAGCGACACAAAACAGAAGTCGCGCTGGCGTAATTAAATGAGGGAGGTAAAAATGCCACGGATTGTTTTTATCCCCTGGCAAAGTGGACCTCGCTTTTATTTAATCTGAAGATTAGCTCGCGATGTCCCATAACATTTTTAATATCGCCGGAGGGCTTATGATTACATTCTCCAAATGAACTCAATTTGGCGCTTGTATTGCGAGGTTAATAAGGCATAGCAAGGTCTTCAAATTTTCAATGTTATACGTCCATTTTCTTGCGTCGAACGCTTCGTCGCAAACCCGAGTAACGAGTAGCGGTTCAGGCTGTGATGAATCTCGAATTAACTGGCGCCCGAACTGAAGATAATTAATCGAAAGGGTCCTGTGAAGCGTCGTAGTCGGACGCGCGAAATGGCCACTGGCTAATCATAGACCAGAAAGCTCGACCCCTTGGCACCGGACTCCTCGTTCTGGCGACACGTACCGCAAGCACCTACCAGGGTGTCTGATTGTAATTACTTCACTCAAGTGCGTTGATTAAACTTCTCAAATAGCAAATATCTAGTCTCGCAAGATCATTTGAGGCTCGCTTTCCTTTCTTTCGCATCGGTTAGCTTTATTTATGACTCGTGTACTTTTCAATTTTGGTCCGAAGGATTTAAAATAAAGCGCTATACCGGTAGTTTTAATGAGGAAACGAGATCTCGAAATCACGATCAACAACGCGAAACAATTTGAATTCTAATATTATATATGATATTGTGACTGATAAAGGAAAGAAAGAAAATATTCCACCGTTACGTCTGTGTATGTGTATAAACGTAATTACTTTTTCACGGAAAAAAATGCATGTGCATTTTGCACTGCTTTATTTATTCCGAATTGTAATTCCGTTTAAAACGTTATCTTTTGCAACTTGTCATTTATATAAAACTCGTACTTTAACGATAACATAAATTCGCAATGAAAGTGCTTACGTTTTATCAAATTATTTCTCACCACAAACGTCGGAACATTTCTTAACGTGTGCGATTATAAATTGCGATCAATGTTAACTGCGTGCTCGAGCGTGCGCCAAGAGTGACGTTTCGGCGCGTTGCACTCATGCGCTTTGCGTTTAATCGCACCTGCTATCACCATAGCTTGAGGAATCGACAATATACATAAAACGGCTTAAAAACATCTTAAATAAAATGTTAAGATAATAGTGCATAATTGAATCTTATTATTCACGGATCACACTACAAACGAATGTCAAAGTTAAAAAATATCATTTGCATACATATCATTCTATTATGCAATCGTTGTGTCAAATAACATCAGTTCACATTTCAGCAACTCCTATAATTTCATTTATATTGATGTATGCATTATTTAAATATTAATACAAGTACGAAAAACTATTTTATAATGTTCCGCTGTATTATATAATACTTACAAAGACAATTAAAAGTATGTATGCAAATTATTAAATAATTTTAGAAATCGCAACATTTAAATAATCACGACATCAATTGCGTATATTTCGCAAATAATAATAAAAAAATATTTACAGAATATGTTTACCGCTCTAAAAATCAGTATTTTTTATAAAATCACTTTATGCTTCCTAAAGATAAAAAAAATTGTTTCTATAAATGTTTTATAAAAAAAAATCAATTTAATAATACCTGATACCTGCAATAGTCCTTTATTATGAACGATATATGCATGTTTGTAGATTTATTTATTTTAATAAATATCAATGTCAATAATCTAATACTCTACATTTCCGTAATAAAATAAATATTTCATAAATATTTATAATACCTATCAATTTTCAATCTAATTTAATGCTTCGAATTATTGGCAACGAACATCGTATTTATAGATTTATGTATTTATTCGTTGTTTCATCAAAACCAATTTTCTTCGACGAAAATGTGGCCACGAACGTACGAGAATTAAATTTTTCGTTGTTCAATTAAAGCGCTGTGTAACTTCCGTCGAATGCGACGAATTAACGATTAACGGGAATTGTCTGCAGGCGACGTCAAGGCGTCGCAATTTGTAACGTTTTCAGCGGACGTAATCCACGCGGAACTGACGGCCGCGGCGATTCCATTATTCCGCGCGAAATTATTGTTCAAATGCAATGTACAGTGGCATTCGAGCCTAGGGTGCTTGCGCCACGACATAAGCTGTCAAATTTGCCGCTCAAAATTCTCTCTATATCTTGCCCATACTCGCGCCACTCAACAACAATGGATTGCAAACTGTTTCGGTTCACGCAATTCAGTTAGAGTTAAATGCTCGACATTTCGGAAACGAATATTCAATAGTACTTTCCTTTGTTTCGTTTGCTCGATGATACGCCAAATTGTAAAGGAAAGAATAACAATTGTGTGCAATCCAAAAATTCAATTTGTATCAATCTCAGCCCTTATTCGCGTTATGTCGTTTTTTATGTACAAATTGTTGCTTGTTTATAATTTGTGTGCAATTAAAAATGTGTCTGATCAAGTATGTGAAAGTGCGCGTCAAAATGTTATTACTTAATTTTACATAAATATGTTTTATATGACCTCAGAAGAGAAAATTTTTAGATAAACAGAGTGAAAGTTCACGATTTAGTAGACAATAATATGATACATTTTACTTTTATATTGCGAAAAGGTCTGTTAAACAAATTGTAATAGATTATTGGAAAGTATATTGCAACGAATACAATCGAGTTTATGATAATATATAGTCATATCAAATAGAAAAGTAAAAAAAATAAAAATAATTTTTAAGATACAATTTATACATAAAAATAATGCTTTATTTAGAATTTTCCGAACAAAGTAATACGTCACGACGAAGTATTTAAATGTGTAAAGCTAAAGCCATTCGATTATTACATTTCACTAAATTTAAATATAATTACGTCAAAACTTTAACACAGCAGAAACATATTATTAATGATTAATCAGATTACGTTGCGTCCAAAAATATAAGTTTTAACATCTTGTTTACTTTCTTATCGCTTAATTCAGCTCGACATCTTTTTAAGCTGCAAAAAATCCATCTTTTAATTAATCGCTGCGCCTAAATTTTATTAAGTTATCGTCCTAAGATGACATAAATTAACCCAATATATAATACAGAGCAATACTGACTTATATATGAAAAGCGTTATTTTGTCAATGATCAAATTGCCGTATGACTAAGCCTCATAGGAAGATTAGTCATTTGAATACTAGAATACGTGAATGTGCACTATGAGGATATAGTATAAACCACTTTATACACGCGTCGAACTCATGGCGGACGCATTCCAGACGCGAAAGATACCAAGCACGCAGCTGCGAGACTTTCAACATTGCAGACTAACACGCCAGCAATGTCCTGCAGGACATAATTTTTATCGGCTTTTGGGTCTCAGATGCCACACTGTATACTAAATGGAAGCCGCCAATTGACACGGACCGAACCACTCGACTTGTGCCACGCTCTGCAAAACATTTCATAACTTTTGAAACCACTTATTAGCATCCGAAGACTAATTTAATTATAACCTTACGTTATTATTACTGAAAAAATCGATAACTCAACTATCAGAGGGTTAAAAACTATTCTTTGAAAATCGAGATAATCTGTTTGCGAAGTAAAAATGTCACGGAAAATATATCGCAAAATAATTACAATTTGTAATTGCGTGATAGTAAAATTATACATAAATAATAATAAATACAAATGTGTAACATTTAAAAATCATTTACTTATTTAACTTTTATTTCTAAATCGCAATCCTTCTCGCACGTATTTAAACAAATGAATGAATAAAACAATCGAAAACTTGGAATATATATCTACAACCCTGAATATGTCCCGATGGAATGTTTAGAGTTAATTTTGCACATTTTCACATCTCCAAAAAACGTCGAGGTAAAAAAGATGTGCAACCTCACTTTCGCTTAGCATTCTTTCTTCCCTCTCCACTGTTCTACTTCTCTTGCCTCTTATTTTTCCTTCAGCTCGTAACTTAATTAATCGCATAACACGGGACCTAATGAAATCAGAATTTTCATCCCCGTGCTCCCTGTCCCATTCCCCGACCCCAACGCCTCGCTGGACTGCTTTTTCTCTTCGTCCATTTCGTCCCTCGTTCATTCGCCAGCCAGATAAAAACGAGAATATTTGCCGGGAATACTTGTACTTTGCCTTCGTCGGAGCCACGGTAGTGCTAGGCCGCGTAAATAGCGCGATAGTAGGGGTGGAAATTACTTCGAGAATCAATATTTGTTTCTCGCAGAATGTCCGACTCGATTTCAACGTGAAAAACCGGAGGCCGTTCGATCCGCGATATCTCAGACTTCGTTTAGCCCCAGATCATATTTTATGTATTATATTGTTAGACACGAAACGAGGAAAAGAATTTCATTTAACGAATTTTATAGAATTGTTTTCCTTCAATAAAGAGCATAATAGTGTTTGAGCAGCGAGAAATTTTTCGTTATTCTACATGGAAGCGCGCTTTACGACCAAAGGCCGCCCCTCTTTTATTCTATTATAATTAATTCGTTTTACAGGGCTCCGAAAATTAGTTGTTTTATGCCCGACGAACGCAGATTATTAGACAAGGACAATGCTACGCGATTTACAACGATGCTAATCCCAAATGGGTTCGCTAACGCAGGCCATCCTGTAAAACCGCTAAATCATGAAATCCATCAATTGACGCAATTGAAGCAGGAACCGCGGGTCAATTGGCGGCCTTCTTCGGAAACAAACGAGTTAAGGGCGCACCTGGCCAATTCTCATGACACGCTTTGCCCGAGCTTAACAGTTTGTTAAAATAATACCTGTTCCCGACCAAGGCGCCGTTAACAAAACAATGACGGCGACGTTTTAACGAGCAACGCGATTCGGCTGCCAAACTGCGCCAATGCGTTGAAATCGATGACAGGCCGGTGAGAAAACCCGAGGACTGTCAGTCGCGTAAAATTCAATAGAGTGAACCAATTTCTCGTACACGAGAGATGCGTGACCTGTTCGCGACATTAGCTACGGTGTACACGTTCGCTTTGTGAAGCGATAGTATAACTGAATTTCCCTCGTCATTTTATGCATCAGACTCGCCATGCCATAACCAAATTCGATGAGTAATGCAATTATACATACATCTTTGCCGGCGCTCTGCGTTTAGTTATGTCGATGTGTGTGTGTGTGTGTGTGTGCGGTGTGTGTACGTACGTACGCGTGGGCGGATGGTTCCAGACAGACATATGTACGTCGATGAAGTCACTTCTGTGTATAGTTCGATTTATTTTTGCCATTTGCCCGTATTACTACACTCAGGAGCTATTCCGTACGTTCCATCAGGACAACAAGTTTTTATTACAATTAATGACAGTATTTCGTACTGCGACGCAGTCAAACATCCGCTGCATCTTACAGCAAAAAGAAATCGAACTATTGATGTTAACTTTTATTGGTGTAAAATCATGTTATCGATTCGACGGTTTCCTTTAATTTGTTAATATAGAAACGAAATTGCGGTATTAATTGTTTATTAAATTTACACGACCCTATAGCATCATCAGAAACAATGATAAAGTACGGTAAATGATATAAAGCAAATCAAAGCGAAGCGAAGAAAAAGTGTCACCCAATCAGACTTCGTATTAGCGCTTCGTGATGAAATCTTGATGAAAGGCTGCCGAGACAACTGCATCACCGACGGAATGGGACTCGATCGCTTTTATAAAAGCGAACATTAATAAATTGACATTTATTGTAAACAACTTCAATGAAGCAATTAGCTGTCTTAGCGACAAAAAGAGCCCGCAGAAATGTTATATTTTAATTCCCGCAGCGAAAAGGCCTTTTTTCTTTTGTGAAAGTCCCACGCAGAGAGCCTCGACCGTCTTTGCTTCTCGAGTAGTCTGGAGCACTTTTGCGACTATTGACTTGTGCGCGCATATGTTTCCCGTGTGCGTGTAAATGCATTTTATTTATTCACAAAGACAAATATTCGCTGCCAACGTGGACTTTACTGTCTTTCAAAAAGCGAGAATTAAGGCCGCGAGAACGAGACCGTCTTCCGAATAGCAGAGATGCTCTTTCCCTTCTGCGTGCGTAATGCCGAAATCCCTTTGATGGGGTTTCTGTAAATGGAGCAGGGCTCTCGCTGTCGCCTCCAGATAGCCAAGTCGCAGTCTGTCTTTGAAATGTTTGAAACGCGGGCATTTTTAATTTCCAAGGATTACCGCGACTACTTTTTTTTATTCCCATTCAGAGCTTACGTAATCCTCGCTTCTTTAATGTTCACTGCCACGAGATTGGCGCTTATTTCCATCTTTGCTTTGCGTTTCCTTTATTATGTAATCATTCCGCTAGCTTTAATTTAGACTCGACTATTAACGGACATTCAATCTTTGTCCATATCGGTCAATAGCGAGCGAACGCAAAGCATTTTAGTCCAACTATACTTTTCCGCCAATAAACGTCCTTCCGAATGCTCGACGTTACTTTTTTTATACGTATCATATATTATTGTATATAAAGTCTGATCGTGTTAATTTGGTCATGCGTAACCTTATGCGACATCGGTATATTATTATGCAATATTGGTTCAACGAAATTAAACGCGAGTCTGCATTTGTCACTAATTACTATTATAGTATATGTAACTATTTTTTGTGTAACAACCAAACCCCAAAGCGTACTTATGTCTCGCAACAATAAGGCATCTGACAAAATCAATAATCCACCTGCATATCTATATAAAACTTATCTGCTTCGTAATTGGCTGGGTTATTTTATTAGATAGATGCGACCTCTGATGATACTGCAGTAGAACGTGCAATCGGCACGTTCCGTAAAACGGAAATTCGCATTCGATCGGTAGTTTTTTATTTGCCACACATAGAAGGTGCGCGTACACTCGTGCTTGTTTCTTCACACACCAAATGTTATTGTCACGCGGCTAACTACTCCCCTATCGTTCAAGCACTTTCGATGGATGCTCACTCGATACGATACGATAGAATACGATGCGATGTGATACGATACCAGTCCTCGGATCGTGATAAAAGAAAGCGAGTGGGTAGGACGTGACGAGACAATGGATCAACGGACCACTAGCCATAATACAATCGCATCAGCATCTCTCTCCGTATTGTTCGACTCGCTTTAGTATCAGTCTTTGAGACCAGGTGTATCTTTCTTACTTACCTTTTTGTATCTACCCTTTTTTGTCACATTTTTCAAAATATACAACTTGAGTCAAAAATTCAACGTTCCGTACAAATTGCACAAAACGGTTTTCAGGGTTTGTTCGGGAATGCAGTGAAACGCGTTCTAAATAGGATTATTAACTGAAATGGTTATTATATATATGTATGAATAAATATATATAATAAATATTAATACATAACGGTATGCTCATTAAAAAAGTGCACAATTTTATATGAATCCAACTAGGTACAAAAATAACACTTTTCCAACTATAACGCAGCACGTAAATAATGCGACAAACACGATCGCAGATTTATCTGGTGTCAATTAATTTTACATGCAGCGTTTGAAAATATATGCAAGGAAGTTGGACGCAGAACAATAGCATGAAGATTCACGAAAATTAAACCGTAACGTGCGAAAGGTGCGAGTGCATAGCTGGTCTGTTGCAACGTGGGTGGTTGCTGTGTCTGACATTGACTGTCGTTGACACGAACGATTCGCGCCAGTTACCAATCCTGACATTCCTACGACCTGTTCCAGATGAAAGAATCTGAATAAATTGCAATCGCATCGTAATAAATTGCGAATTAATTTGATTCGGCGCGCAGTCAATTACGAATTTCGCTCGAAGCGTAACACCGACTCTTAGCACTATCAATATTCCGCAAAATCTCGGTTTTGATCATTAGTTCGCGCGGATCAATGTACTACAAAGGCGTTGAATAACATCCGAAATAATGAACTCCGTGGCAAGACGTTCGTTTCGACTCCCTCGCGAAAGATTAATGATTCGACGGGTGAAACGCGAGCCTTTCCTCGACTTCTCGTGCAACCCCTTTCTCACGCTACGCTGATTCGCTATTTCTGTGCGACATCCCGTGGTGCGCGATCGGGTATCCCGTGCACACCCGATATCGGCAGATACATCTTCCCCCGATCCCCGAGACGCAGATGCAGACGCAAAAGATTAAACGATAGAATTCCAAGGCACCCCACCTCTATCCGAGTCCGCGACTGCCGAATCGCTACAACTTCCCGGCTGCTCCAAGACAAACAAATTAGTACAATTAGAGACCCTCAAAGAAAATTGATAAATTCCTTCAAAACAATTTCGCGACCCATTTCACTGGGCCGGTCGTGGATAAGTTCAATAAATTGTTACGGAATGAATGACGCGTTGCTAGCCGATTTTTATGCAGCCGCTGGAATTCGCATCTAAGGGATTCTTCGATTCTTTATTGCGGCAAGTAAATCCGTCAAAGTCTTACTGATATGAAATAAATTAGTTTAGAGTCTAGAGTGGAAAATTAGGGACGTTAGATATTGATCGATTTTCTATTAAATAAGTAATTAAGTATCCGAGCATTCCTTTTGCTGTAAATTTCGATCCACCAAACCGGAATTACGTTTTAGTAATTGAAATAAATTTTCAAAAACTTAGATATTCTGTGTACAAATCGGGTTTGTTTTAAATTTATTATAGTTTACATAGCGAGTAGAGTGGGTCTAAAAACGATCACCCAAATAGATAATTAGGTTACCAAAGAAACTGTATCGATTTCTAATTTATTGACTACCAATCAGTTGTCATATGGTATTAAGAATCTCCAAAGTCGCAAATCCGCAATGACAATAGCACGAAATCCATGATATACGCTTTAACAAGTTGGAAAGAACTCTGTGAAGATTTGAATAGAATTAAGTTATTGTCTAACCCCAGCCCGGACCCAAGATGTCTCCCTGGAAAAGTTATTTAATAACAAACTTGGTTCCAAAGTGAAAGAGTTGATTAAACTCGAAGCAAAATTCTCCCGCAAACGTAAATTATTTGTTAATGCAGATAATATGAATTTTGAGATCGTTGAATAATCATCAAAAGCGGACGGCAAGCGTTTCTTGAGCCGCGTCATGGAAGATTGTGCCGCCGCGGCGCGGTATACCTTTGTAAATTATCTTGCGAGAGCCCGCGCCCCGCCAACTAGCATTCGTATAACGAAGCGAGGGACGAGTATTACCCCGACTTCGCATAAACGTAATAATTCGAGGGAGCGAAAGGGGTTCGCTCTCGCGGGCTTGGCATGCGCGTAAATGTAGTTATAAATAAATCTAGAAGCTCTTAATGTTCGTCGGTCTTATACGGGGGCGCGGAATAAGACGGTTATGTGGAGAACATGGAACGCGAGCAAAGCAGCGAATTACACCGCCGAAGATTGTGCTCGAGGGTTGCTGTTTCCTCTCATCTGTCAACATATATTTAACAAAAGTCCAAAATTGCTTTGTGCGCCTAGATAACGCGCCTTCCAGCATAGACTATTGGATTATATTATTTAGCATCAAGCCGGGAAGCTCGCGTTTTTGACAGTGCACGAAACTTGAACAAGCTACTTGAACCCATCCATCGACCTTTCGCCATGACAATTGTTCCGCAGTACTCACAGTCCACTTGGAATTAATAATGTACGAGTACGTGCATGGAAATTCGCAGTTTTCCTTTTTCCCGCGGAAAAATGTACTCAAATGTACTTGGCAGTTGCATTATGCGTGCGCACGTGCAGACAACGACGGTATCAGACAAACACATGCACAATTGGCCACTTGAATTTATGTATTCGCAACCACGTCCATCCGAACAAATATAAATTACATATAATTAAAGAAATAACTCAACTTGATACTCGAATGATCTAGCGCGGCCGCGTACCATTTGCTCCTGCTACTGCTTGTCTAGTAACGACACATTGCCTTTTCATCGAGAATTATAAAAGCTTTGCATCAAGCCCTGCCAAGAGCTCCGCTTGTAAGGAATCTAATTTGAATAACACACCGTCATGCAGGCTTCTTGTTGACAAACGGTTTCGCTCATTCCACCGGGATCATAAGTTATACACCTGACTGCCATTCGTTTAATGACGTATTATAACAAAAATTAAGCAAATATATTCACGGAGCTTGTTCTAATTAAAATTACCGAAAGTTTCGTCTGGAATTCAGCTCTGATTTAGAATAACGAAGGTAATGCGCCGTTATTACAATGGTTAATGAAAAGGATCGTTAGAACTCGACAGCGCTGCTGATGAGTATGAATGAAATGAGCGTCGAATGTGAGGCAATAAAGTATGGACTCATTGCTGGAGTAATCTTCGGCCTCCGTAGCGTATCGACATTAATTCCCTCTCGCCCCAGCTTTTAACCGGAACAGACTCACCCTATAATAGGCAAGTTGAAATCCAATCTGCAAGTTTGCAAATTCAATTCGGCCGTCTTACGAGAAGAGCGCCGCGAATGAGCCAACCTTTGGCTTACGTTACTGCATAGTCGGCAAGAGTCGGTCTTCAACTCCCACCCAACCCACTTTAGGAGTATCTACAACGCCTTTATTGCAATCTGGCATCTTCGATTGTATTACACCGTCTAACACCCGATACATTTTTGTGCCGCCAATGTGCTTAACCGTGTTATTCAAATCGTCGTCGGTTCATTTTCTATTCATATTAATTTCGCCGAATGCCGTTACTATGGTAATAAAAATCTAGCCAAAAAGGGTTTACTGCGAATTCAATTGTTGTATATTAAAAACTGCGCGTCGGCTTTTTTTCGTTCGCAATTTTATCGTCGTCTTTCTGTTTCCATACCTTGCCAACGAAATGAAGCTATTTTGCCTAATTGCCTAACTCTTCGATTGAAAACAAAACGGCTTTTGTGTAGAAACTCGCAATTGACAGTACAAAACTGGAACATAAAGCTTCGATCAAGTAAACGTCAAATACCTATGGATAGAAACGCAAGGACAATATAAAAAAGGGAAACAAAATATATTGGCGAATAAACTGTCGCTTGTTTACAAAAAACGTAGATCAACAAGGTTGACGACGATAAAAAAGTTGTCGACCATTGCACGCTCTATCGAACATATACGCTGACCACTCTTCTCGCGTTTTTAATCAACCCTTCCTCGATTTTCTACCCCGTAAAATTCCTCTGGTTAATTACGTGGATTTTGAATACAATTCAGCCCCGCGGAATGCTGCGAACATTTTGGTGAAATTAAATTTTCAATCCTTATTTTGGCAAAAGACTTCCTAATCGAACTACGTTCAGCAAAATTATGGCGCTCAAAGAATTTCGTGAATCGTTAGAACCGAGAAAATTTTTTGATGACGAAAATTACAAATATGGTGCGAAAGTATTCGTATTATTTTCGGTATCTATATGAAATACATGCACAGTGACCCCACGCTTTTAAAACGGATACGAAAATATTTCAATCGGTCGACAAATGGCAAGTTACGGTATTTCGGCTGGTCTCTTTCAAAACATGAAAATATAAATTTTGTTCATATTTGTATCACATCTCCATTGCTTTTAATGAATCAGAATGCGCTCGAAACCAAAACTGCGTCTGTATGAAACCGCCGCTATTAATTTGTGAAGCTTGAATATTTGAACGATTCAATCATATAGTCGATTTTCTCATGTCATATTTGTCATTCATTTGTTACGCGCTTAATGTTTAACTGGACACCAATATAAATTAATTTATTAACTACGTATGCAGCGGTGTGTTCGCGGGCGAAGGAAACTAGGCTGTTATCTCCATTAAAAAATTATACCCCCGACTGATACAAATGCATTCGTTTCCAGGCGCAGCCGACTCGGGATGAATGTATAGCGGTGAAAAATTTATCGAAGAAAAACAGAGACGTGAATATTCACACTTTAGTAATCCCTGCTTCTATCAAGTGAAATTCGCGTCCAGGCTCTTGGGGTCGGGCGTAATCTTGTTCGCAAAAGGGTTCGCGCGAACGCACCTGTGCCATCTCGAGTTGTGTCTTCTCCATCGCTACCCTTTAATACTTAATTCCATTTTCTGCCTAATTGGACAGTTTTATTAAAGGATGCATATTTCAGATGGAGTTTTATTATGCCTATTGGGACGTCGCATCCTTTCAATCCCTTCATCCAAATGGCTCTAAAAAAATTAGGCCTGGACCCTCCGAAAAGTATTCTGTTCTGTGCGACTGAAAGATAAAGGAAACGGGGGAGGTGAACCCCAGGCGATTTTGGCCTTGTTTTAAGATTTTAACTGCGGAAGCTTAATTTCTCATCGAAGGGTTAAGATTTTTATGCCATACCTAAAGTTACGAATAACTTTTTTAGTGCGCCATGCTCATCCATTTAATTTGCAGGAACGTGGCGTAATCACAAAGGAGATGGAACGAAGTGAAAGTGATGAGCCGGTACACATGAACAGGCAAAGGATACATTTTAATAAGGCCACGTCCAACCCCTTAAGCCGGTCAAATTAAACAAATTAAAAGTTTTTCTCGTTTCGCGTATAAAACGAATGACACAGTCGTCGCCTGGGATGGCTCGTTTTCGCGGCTTCGCGGTTTGCGTTACGAAATAAGCATCGCGTTGAAATGGTACAACTTTAGTCGTTCGAACCCGACAGAGGGCGGTTTCGTTAATTAGTCAGAAACGAGCCACGAAGAAAGAACAGGAGAATATTAAAAAACAGGGAATTTAGGCAACGACGAAACATTAGACGTTCGGAGTATTGTTACGTTAACGAAGCTGAATATCATCTTAGATGCGTGACACTGTGGTGTGTTGTGAGCGTGTACGTTATTAAATGTGCATGTATTCGAGCTAGCGAGTAAGATTTCAATTAAAACAACCCCCCGGCACGCTGGGGGATTAGCAGTACGAATCCGTCCCCCAAGAAGAGCCGGTTATGACACGGCATAAATATCAACGTAAATTGCCTCTCTACGTACCGCGAAACGAGCTGCCGAGGAAACTGTAAAGACGTCGTGTGCCGCGAAAGCGAGCGCCTTTATGAACTTCCGCGATTATTGCTGGCATCATCGTTTACGAAGCTTCAATTAGTGTCAATAACGAACGCGCGCCACCTTCATTTCATAACGCTGCCAAATACATTAGTCAAGATTTTTCGAGGATCAGAGAATACAATTTCGTCCTATCAAAATTGTAATCAAAGCCAAATACTGAATATTATTAAATTTTAATTCCATATTCTTATCATTACATAATACCTGTTTAAATATAATACTTTGAATATACGAGAAAAAATGCAGTAAATAACTTAACTGAAAAATCTAATACCTTAATAATGCCTTTTTAACCAAAATTATTGTACAATTAAACAAAAATGCTTTTGTTCAGTTTTCAAACCTTTGATCCTGCTTGTAATGTATTTTTATATTACTACTTTTATTATATATAAAAATGACGTAATTGAAAGATGACATAAACGAAAGATAATTGTAGTATACGAAGTTCAAAATAATATGAACGCTATTTTAAAACTATTTTGTTTTTTAATATTATCTATAAAAATGCATATTGCTGGTAGTTACTTAGAAACTGTACAGATATATAAATTAGTTGTCAGCCGCAAGAATTTTTTCATCTACATTTTACCAAATGACATAGATCAAATTGAATAATTAAAGGCAACTAAAAGTCCTTTCGTTCACTGTCTGTTAATAATAGTAATCTGATACAATCATGAGTAGTAATCCAACGTACAACGAACTCACTAATATTTATATCTTTGATGCACTATTGGGAATGGTGCTTTGTATTGTCACCCTAACTAAATGTACGATTAGGAATGAGAGCAATCGAAGCTGAGTCTACATTCAACAAAACCCAGCCCTGTAATTAAAACCTTTTGAATAAAGCAAACGCAATCTCCGTACTCGTCATGATACGAACACGCTGTTCAATTTCGTTTCGACAACGCATTGCGTTACGTGCATAAGAACGCAGATAGAACCTATACGAGCAACAAAGATGAAACGATTTCGCGAACCCTTCCTTCTTAGACATCCCGAACCCTCTCAAAGTACCAACCTTTATCTGTCGAAACTCCTGTTTGCCAGACCCGTATTAAGTTACTTTCAAAATAATTGTGTTAATTATAATTTCCATATATGATTTTAACCAGAAAATTAAATTCTCATATTATATACCGAATATCATCTCTTTTTTTTTTTTTTTCGGATCATAGTGATGACGGATCATATCAAATAATCACATACCCTTTTCTACTTTACAACACCTGCGTGTATCTCATCGAAATAGCGACAATTGCCATAAATCCAGCGCAAACCAGGAGAGCGTTAACTAAACTTTAATGGAAAGAGCAGATAATCTTCGGTAAGGAGCCGTCTGGAGTAGCGGCCGCCAAAAGACTTCTTTGACGGATTAAGTCAAAATCGCGTCTATCTACTTAGCGCAGCAGCTACCTGGCTTGCTTTTAAAACGGCGACTAATGTGCGTGTTATAATACCCCAAATCCCGAAGATTTGACAAAGTTGGATGTCGCGGATGACTCAAGTGGAGCATTCAGCGGGACACAATGACGAAAAGGGTGTTCTTGCGTATCTGCAGCACGATCTGTTCACGTTGCGACCAACCAGATCGATTTTCGTCTTTAATGTCCAAAGGCGAATTTAAAAGGTGTTCAAACTACGAAAATAGGACTTGTAAAGGTGATAGTACCAATTGTGTTTATACTCGCATCCGAGTAACTATGAATGGAGATTGAATAGAATGCTTTATGGATACCTTTATGGAAGAATATAAGTGGTTCTTTCAAGATATCATACTCAAGATTCTCATCTGGCGAAAATAAAAAATGCGAACTTATACTTATACTAAAATTATCATGTACACGATTAATGATGTGATGCGATAACTATACGGCGAATTAAGTTTAGAGAAGAAAAAACTTCTATGCATATATATATATATATATATATATATATATGACTTATTCAAGGTCATTATCTTCTGAAAAATGCATCACAAAAATTATTTATATGAATATTAAATTTATATACTACAAATACTTTGAGGTCAACGCCTTCGTTGTGTATTATCGCAGTCTAATACGCACTTTAAAAATATAAGCGCACTGGAAACCAGAATTAAAACTTTGAAGCAATACGTGCAAAACCCATGATAATTCTGTTTTGCAAGGCGTCAAACCGAATTACGTGCGAAATCCGTTGAAAAGGTTTCAAATGACACCCTCTTTTCTCGCGAATGTACGCTCTCACCCTCGCTCGGAGTTTCTTTTTTTCCTCTGTACCTTTTTCCGTTCTTTTTCCGAGCAAAGCTCAACAAGTCGAATAAAAAGCTTATAAATAAAGAGAAGGCGTTTTCTCCCTGTAGTGAGTTCAGTCAAATTCACCCTCCGCGTTTCTGCAAATGTCCCCGCGGACACCTGTTGCTCGCTACGACAAGAGTCGGTACACTGGGGCATCAGATGCTGGGGTTGGGACAGCACAACGCCGAGCTGGCCGCCAAAGTGACACTGATAACGGAAATCACACTATTCTGGAATGAATTTAGATCGGCCTCCCCAGTGCTAGCCAGTGCCATTTCGCAACCAGGGTGAGCGATACTCCGTGAGTAATGTTTCTCCATTTGCGAGGGACGCTTTTTCCTGTCGATTTGCGAATTTCACGCACGTCGAATTCAGTTTAATGGTGTTTCAACAAATGACACATTTGCGCGATAATTGATACAAGTTGAACGATTGTTTGATTTTAATTTAAGCCTTTTGGAGCATGATATATTGCTGTTATTAAAGGTGCGTATTTATTGATGGGCTTTATATAAATTTTAATTGCAATTAAAAATGCATAAAATTGATTATGTAATATATTACGTTATTATTTAAATGTCATTCTTGAGGAATAGAATTTTCAGATTAATATAATACAAAACATTTGCAGATTAATAACTTATTATTGAATAATGTCATCATGAATTATGTCACAAATTGATTTAATCGTGATGTGCAAGTTATTGTCATAATGCAAATAATTTTTATGTTTTTATTTAAAAATCTCCATAACGGAACCAGCATAGAGCATTAATTAATCAAGTTATGTTGATAAACATATCAATAAACATATGTAGATAAACATATCAATAAACAAACGACAATTACTTGTTCATAATAAATAAACTCTATAGAAAAATCAAGTATTCTGTAGGTTACTTGCTAATTACACGACTATACCCTAATAAATTATACATGTCATATAAGAGCCTAATTTATATTTGAAATTCTGTGATTCTATAAAACACATACATATGTGCATTACTCCTAAAAGGACTGTTTCATATAAATTCCATCCTGAATGTATATACAAGCCATTCCGGAAACTCAGGAAAATCAAATTGAATCTTCGGCCTACGATAACACAGTGCTCGCGCGAAACTAGAATTTGTCCAAACAGGGTCAATAACAGCTCCGAAGGGTCAGTGGAGATCGAACGATGAATTTATTCGCAACAAAATATGCTTGGAATTTTATTTCCAATATCTCTTATCATGACAAATTATCAAATTTATTTATTACTACTTCCGTAAAGATGGAGTTTCATTTTAAATAGAATGTTTTTGAAATGTAATAATATTTAGTCAAAAATTGTCTCCCAATTCCAATCAGTTTTATTGTATAATGACTATATGGTATGATGGATAACGAAAGTTATGTATTTTCTTTTACGGTGCAACAATTTTTTTGACTTCTCTTTCATCGTTTCAGGAAACAAGCGAATGAACACCGACACCTTTAATCATTTCTGAAGGCGTCAGTCGATTACAACTTTTTTATTACATTTCCATTTCATTTCTCGGAGGAAAGAAATGCGACAATTCGCTGAAAATTTAAATAAGATGCCAAAGAACGTAAAACAAGATATTGGCATATTAAACAAGAGAAATGAGAATTTGAAATGAATGTAGCTCAAAATTCATTAGCATACTAATTTTTTGTATCGCCATCGCCATTTATTTATAATTAGTAATAATTACGAAATATTTGAAGGAACAAAAAATGTAACTATAAATAAATCGCTTTGTGTACAGAATATTTATAAATTAACAATTGATATTTGAAGAAAGGTATACATATAATTATGTTTGTTTAATTATGCTAACATTAAATTCATTAACTGATTAAATGCTTTAGAGCCAGTACAATTACAATTTTTAATATCAACTCGAGATGAATAATTATCACTTTATTTCAATTGCTATTTAAAATACACTTAGTTTTAATTAACAAGACTGTAATATTTTTGCGGATAAAATGTTTAATTTTAATGAATACCTTGTACGAATCAAAATGTAAATTTATTATAAAGAATTCATCTGTTTAGCCGTATGGAATGATTTCTGCATGTGGCAAACTTTACCGGTAATGCGTGAAAGTTTACCGGAAGAATAGTGCAACATTGCGCAAAACGAAATCAAATGGTCGCGAGCTTCTTTGAAAAAAACGAGCGTGCGAAAAGATTTTCGTTCAATCTCGAGGTGTTTTCAAAAAATGGCAACTTCGCGTGTGTGGTACAATTATTTTCCACATTTTACAGGCATTTCAATCCGATAGAACGTACGCATTTTCCATCTAGATATTCACCGCGAGGTACAATTACAGTGAAAAGCACCGCGAATATGTGTGTAATTGTTTCGATTTAATTGTTCGCTGCGAGCTCATTAAAAATGAATCAAATCGTCGGTTACGAATCCGAACGTGTCATTAAGATGCCCTCGAAATACCTGCAATTACACTCAAATACCTTTTTATTGCTACTTTGACTTTTATGTTTGTTATAAACCGAAATACTAAAATGCGGAATTTTAATTTTAAATTTTTAAAGGATTATGAATTTAGAATAAAAGTGCGTATAAACGCATGGAAATAATATTCATAAACTTTCGCAACATGTGAATTGTTTGAAATGTGTATGTGAACAAACGTCGGTTTAGACATTTCAGATGTATATATATTATTATTAAAACAGAAATAATATTCATTGCGTACATATACGGATAAACTGTACAGATTTCAGAGTAACAAGAAATATATATATACTGATTATTGAACTTTTAACAATTATTATGGTTATGAATGTAATTACCGTTTGTTCTGAATTGTTTGTACTATTCTGAAATAATATATTCACCAAAGTACGTTTTCACTAATATGAAATTTACATATTTAAATTTAATGAATAATATAATAATAGTGTTTTATTATTATTAAAATAATAAAATATACATATATATATATATATATTTAAACAAGTTTAATTTTAATTATTTCTCAGTCAATATGATTAATAGTAATTTATTTAAAATCACAATTATTGTACGATAAATGTAAATAATTAAATTTATATAAAAAGAAAGCAATTGAAGTTTTAAATGAAATATTATTATATAGAAGTTGCTTTCTAAATTTATGTTAATAAATTGCATTGCATTGAATAATATCAGAATAATCATTTAAAAAGTGAAGTACTTTAAGAATATTATATTTGTGTAGGTGTTTATTAAAGTTTGGAAAGTTTTAATAACTATAACTAAACAAAATTAATTTCACGTGATCTTGCCGTTAAAAGATTTTAACAATAAACTCCAATTATTCAAGCAGAACACAACTCCAATTTATTCATCAGATACAATTACTTTTATTTTAGTATTTAATTCAATTATAATACACAATATTTCATAAAACTTTGCGAAACCCAAAATGAAATTTAATTTTTTAAAATTAATTCTTTACAAGCACACTGAGAAAAATTGCTATTAAAAATTACCGTGCCAAAACAGTACTTTGATTATGATACAGTACTCTGATACATGATTACCGTTAAAGCACAGTAAAAAATATAGAGAAATTGAAGTAATGTTTACGATATTTAGGAGTAAGTTTTACGTGTTGACAAACATCGCATCAGAATACTGTTTTGGCACAGTAGTTTTTAATAGAAATGTTTCTCAGTGCAACTAAAATCGTTTTCAATGCTACAACATTACAGGCATAATATGCATTTGAATTATACTAATTTCGATGAATAACGAGATGTTAGTTCCAATTAGCGAAAGTGGATAAAAAACCTATGTTAGGATTGTCTTGCAATACAAATATATATAATTATATCTGTTTATTCTACCATTAGATAAAATCATAAAGATTAACATTATTTATCCTATCTCGTTATGAAATATATATAATTATTAACTTACAAATTAATCATACGTACGCCGAGAGAAATAAAATAGAAAATTTTTTTATAAAAATGTTTTTATTAGTAATCCAAAGACATATCGGTGAGTACTGGCGTTAACAATAGTAAGGACGATAAAAAATGAAACTTATGTGTGCAAAGCTGTGTTACAAATGTGAGAAAGAAAACAAAGTTTGTCCAATATGTCTTTTCCTTACTGTTAAAAGCAATAAAAATAACCATTACATTTTTCTCGCCATACACTGAGGAGAATATTCAGATAATTCTAATAAACGTTATTTCAATTTGGATAAATGTCTTACTAAATAAAACATTCTATCGAACAATTATTTATTTGTCCCGTCCACACATTTCTCTCCGTGTACTATTAAATGAATACCTAAACATATGGATGCAGTTCCAAACAAACACAAAACTGTAAACCGTGAATCGCGTACAAAAAGAATGACTGCGCTAAGTCACTGAAACGTAAAGCAGAGAAGCTGAACATGGACCACACACTCGAAACCGACGAATCTTCAATTGTTTCATAGGAACATCCATCGGACATTTATCGGCGTAATCGTAGCGTATTTACGAGGATCAACGGCCCGTTCTTTATTCCCTCAGGCAGCGAACATAATCGCGCCACGGGTGTGCCATAGTTATAAAAAAGGTGGCCGAATTCTCACCCCCAAACACCACGGGCAACCAAATTCCAAGCCAGCACCGGTAGCAGATAAGCCACGCCGGTTCCGAGTCGAGCAGCTCGGCATTCGTTCACCTTTCCCCAATCTGCCCCACCGGCCAATTCCCTATTTCACTTTTTCAAATCGTTCACGCCCCGATTATCGCGCTAAATAAGTACCCGGAGGATTTCACGCATCCCTGGATTATTTGTGATACGAGACACCGAACCTGACGAAACGAGACATTTTCGACAGGGGGGCATTGGGAACGCCACAATTCGAGGATAATGCCGCGCGAGCACCAACTGGGGTGCGCCCGGAATCTCGTCTTATTTGCTCGCTATTAGAGCGCTCTTCACAAAAGCGGGTTTCAAAAATTCCTCTAATGAATATTTTTGCATTCATTAAGCACGGCGATTGAACCGTTTTATGTCGTAAGATTAAATTTATCAATCGCGAATTCTCGGCGGACTTGTAATGAAACTTTTTGTTACGAAATCGTTATCGAATTTAATCGAAACGAGCGCGTCAAGTCGCGTGCGATTTAGAAAAAGCTTTTCATAGTTTCCGAGTGCTTTTGGTATCCGTAAATAAAAAGCGATCCACTCGCGATAAAACTGCAAATTACGAACCATCCACAATTATTCGTTAGTCTCGTTCCAAACGCCAATCAGAACGTTCCGTTTTATGTAAAATATTGCTCATTAACCATTCCTCGAGCGAGCCTTCAAATTCACATTTTCACCAAGCGCGATTAACACAATGTAATACGATAAACTTCCTCATCAAATTATAAAAACAATTGTTCAAACAATGTTAATAATGATAACGATTAATTATTGTATAATGAGCTACAACATATCGTTTAACGCTTTATGATTTTACGGCTTATACGATAGCCACTCCAGTCCGCAAATATTCAACAAACGGGCGTAATTGTAAGTCGTTATATCGTTGCATTTATAAATCGTCGTTATGTACGTTTGGCAGAGACGCAGGCAGAAATGTTGACTGGGAAAAGTGCGATCGAGACGATGTTCCTCTGGATATAATGCGATTTGCCGATTTTTCCGTCAATCCGAGCGTTACGATTGAGATGAAAATGATAATCCTGCGCGGACTAATGTCGCGGTCCTTCGCGAGCAGCGAGTTAACTATTACCGTCGTTTGCAATCATAATCCTCGAGCATTACCGTTACCGATTATTTACGGTTACCATAACTTGCAAGCCCCATCGCCGTTAAGGTCCCGAGAGTTCGCAAAGCCAGCGTCCGCGCCACGAGTAACTGCGAACGATTTATTCGCGCAGACATCTTTGTACGACAGCCACGAAGCATCCACGTCGCTCGAATTATCCCGCAATCATCCGTCGTGGCGTTTGTTTTGTTTATCGCGCAATCGCAACGAGGGATGTATAATTTCGGCGTGTAATAACATTAGTAAATTACACGAGCGCGTGTTTTTTATCCCGCTAAAAGAATCGTTATACTTGTTGCGATGTAATTTTTCCCAGACAAGGACAAACGTATATTGGTTCACCGTTCATTTTAAAGCAAATCGCGAAAGCGCCGGAACCGAATCTGAAGCAATCACGCGCGTTCATTGATTCAAGGTTCTCGCTTTTAGAATCATTAATCGGAATAACCAACCACGTCAGTTGCACCGATTTGTTTTTCTGATAATAACTCATGCAACCGTATTGTTACGCGTCGAAGAACTTAAACCCGAAAAGTAATCCGAGTTGCAATAAGTATGATAATAATAATAATACAAATGTAAGTAAATGGTCTTCGCGTTTAGTGTTCCGAAGCGTAATTACAACACGCGCGTTCATGCATTATGTCGAGCTCGTGCTATACAATTGAGCTTTTAAAAAATTCTCAATAAATTACCGGTTATTTATCTAGGCGCCGCCATTAGTGCGAAGCCATTGATATCAATTGGAGTAAGCGTTAAAAAGGCTCTCCGATATCGTTGCATTTTGTGATATCTAATCGAGAGAAAACCCGTCGCTCGACTCTCTTTTATGGAAAAATTCCAACCAATGCCGTTAATGTGGAAACCAACTGAATAATATTTGCGATTATTGTGGTACGAAATTTTAAAATTCAACTCAAGTGTTATTATTATCCGCGTCTTTCGCGTTTTTAACTCAAATTTAAGTATCATCGTGCTCAGGCCAATATTAATATTTGAAATGATAATTAAGGCTGCTATCCAAGTATAATTTTCCCGACTACTCCCTCTCGCTAGTCGCGTGTTGCAATTCGTTTTTCTGTGTTGAAATGCGACACGCTAAACGCATTGCTACCGACGTAAAGTCATGTTCCAGTTGACTACCTGTACTTACACTAAATGACTATTATTTTAACGCATCTATTACAACTCCTATTCTCATATAGCGCTACTCAATCGGTCATGAGACAATTTTCCATTTTACACAACTTTTGTATAAAAGCAATTTGTTGTATTACTAAATATGTACTATTTCAGACATTATTTTCTTAAGTTCCTTCAAATTTCATATAACTAACGTATAATGTAAATTTATACCATTATTACAATAATTTGCGAGACAGTTCGGACTGGTAATAAAAAGATATTGATAGATTTATTAATACCTATTGGTAATAGTCAAGATAGTCTTAAATACAAAAACCTTCATATGTTAGTTCGATTGAGAGTCCGCAATACACTGCTAAAAAAACATATAACACACGAGTCTTATGTAAGACGCAAAGCAACTTAATTAAGACGCCCAAGTATCTTAATCTAATGCAGAATATTTGTATTAAGACAGTTGGTGACTTGTATAAGTCACCTTGTGTCTTAAAATCGTGACATCTCAGACACTTTTTTAGCAGTGTAGTCACGATACAAATAAAATGGCACAACTTATCGTGAGATTTTGCATTTTTCAAAGCACATTATATTTATATAATTGTCTAAAATTAAGTTATGAATGACAGAAAATAAATAAATAAAAACAACACCTTAAATACTTTCAATTGAATCCTTTTATCTTCCACCGTTCAACCACTCGAATTACTGAATGCTATTTAACGAAGCAATCTTTGTTTAGGCCAATAAAAATACTATCCTTGCAATGCCGATTGTATAATGAATTTATCTGAAGAGAACCAAGTGCTAATTGTATTAGCTCCTTATATCTTTAATTGCGTTAGTCCTTTATCCTTTAAACATCCTTTAGCATAAGAGAAACCCGAAGAATAAGTAGCGGTTGTCTCGGATCGTTTCTCTTCGACATAAAATAGCAAGTGCGCGATATCCCAGTTGTTAATGGTGCAACAATTACGAATGTAACCATTTGCGAATTGGACAAACGAAGGAAATTAAAGAAGAACTTAAGTATAGCCAGGGAGTTTGGAGAGTGGAACGCGCAAAGCATAATAAAAGCGTCTCGCGATAAGAGCGTCGTAGAGAAAAGAGACGAAAAAGAATAGTCGGGCAGAAGAAAAGAACGTAGCCGAGTGGCGCAACGATGACGCTGATACGAGAAACAAATGCGTGCACGATTGTTCCTTCAACAACAGCACGCGAATTAATAATTGCAAGGGGTACGTCCGCACTACGCCACCTGAGACGTGCTATTAAAACGTCGACTTCGGGTGCCCGTTTCCGCGCTGTTGCGCGACAAGCCTACTTTTATTTTCTCGCCAACTTTTTCATTCACTCGTAATTTAAATTAACATAAATTAAGTCCTTTTTCTATTAGACTCGACGATTCGATACAACGCAATATACTTTTATATGAAGAAATTGTAATGAAATTTTAATTTCGGTTCAATAAATAAATTTGTACGTGACATATATAGATATATGCAATCAAACATGAAACATAACAATTTATAATACGATCTTGGACTTTTAAGCGACAAACCATAAAATTTGGTACTTTTAGCAGAAAAAATTACGTTTTTTACGTAGAAATTTACTGCTTTATTTGAAAATATTATTCCTAAACATAGCAAATTCGACGGTTTTTCGCTTTAAATTCCAAACTCGTATTATAAATAGTAAATTTTCATATATAATTTTTCGTGGTGTGTAAATATATATCAGACTTTATAAAGATTAACCACATCTTGTAATTACTTCGATCATCGATCTTTATATGTCAGAGAAGATCAGTACCACACACCGAATTCGCGGATTCGATAGAATAGAAATGTATGAAACCACTATCGGATAGCCCTCAGTTGTACTTGGGATCCTAATAAACGAATGCTCGTGTCGAGCGAGGGCCGGATATGCCGCGGCGAATACTTCGGTAATTCCCTCATCCGGTCGGTCACGCTCTCTCGCGCGCGCAACATTCCGTCGTATCCGCGGCACGTGATGCGCGCGCAAAACGTTTCAATTCACAAATAGTCGGAAACGATTAACGCGCCACTACAACAATAACGTGTCAACAAATATCACAGAATCATTAGACCCGATGTTATATGTTACTTAAAGGCACCGATACGATTCTTAATCGTGGTCTGTATTGGAGGAGTATGCGGAACAAGAATACGCGTGGTATTTATTAATGATATGACATGTATAGTTTAAAGTTAAATTAATTGCAGATCAATAATACAAAACTAAGACATGTAGATATATTTTAAATGGATGAATTAACTGAATTTGATATGATATTATTATTAATTATAACATCAATTCTAATATCAAAATTAATGAAATTAATAATTAAGAAGAATTAGATATGAAATTTACTTTAAACATTGAAATTTTGAAATTTGCAATTATCAATTTAGTACGGACTAAACTTTGTTATAAATTTTATATAATCGACATAAATTAACATTTATGTGATAATAAAGTAATTAATAATATTATATAGATATTTACGTAACTGTATTTAAATTTTATTTTAATCCTATTAAATATGCATTTTAAAGAAATCCCTATTTATACGAAAAAACTCAACGATGAACAACTTCATATACATTTGCATTTGCCTGAAAGAATTTTGTAAGCGAGTAACATTTCTTAAGTGAACTGTAAAATTTCTTGTCACTTTATTTCGTTCTCTCTTTACTTTGTGAATAATCAAAACCGAAAAAAAAAACTCGTCAGTAAACATGGCAAACAAAAAATCTTTAGTCACAATGAAACCAACTTATGCAAAAAATTTTGCTATACAAAGATAACAGCCACGTGAAAATTTCATTCTTTCATAAATTGGAAAGTATAAGCTGTTAGGTTTTCTAACGATGAAGTTAAAACAAACATGTTAAAATGATTTATTTAATTATAATTAATCCTAGTTCTAAATATTAGATTTTATCGTATTATATAAAAAGGTATATGTTTTACGCTCGAAAAGATGCACAGAAATTAACAGAAACTACAAATAAGCAAGTTTTATTAAAAATATATATATATATATATAAATATACATAATAAATTTATCAAGTCTATTATTATACTAGAGTAAAAGGATAATAATAAATTATATACATATAAGTATAGTTCGAAATAATATTTCTAATAGTAATTCTCAGCAATAACAAATTCGTTTACATTTTCCTTACAGAGTATGACATTTGACATAAAGTGTTTTTTTCAATAAGAGGTTGTTAAAATAGAGAATCTGAACAACAGAAATTTGCATTTTTTACGGACACGAAAGTGTGGAACAGATGGAGAAAGAGATCTCAGGTACTGGTAACGTTGAGAGTCGTAACCGGTGCCGTTGCTATCATTAAAACGTAATCATGGCTGCACAGTAACCTCAGCAATGCTAATTTGTTTGTTAATTAATGCCCTGCTACATTGTACTCGCATTATATATGCATGCCACGGGCATTTATTACCGCCGCGTCCCACCGTTTCTCGATACATTCAAGATCGAGGAACAGCGCGTAAGAGACGCCGACGTCGAATTCTTTCGGTTCGCCGAACTCCCAGACTGCTCCAAGTTTAAGACAACACGAGGCTAATTTTAAGACAAATCTTAATATTAAATTAAATTGTAACGTACTGTTTGAACGAAACGTAATATAACATAAGTTAATAATATTAATATGAATTCTTTAAATATTTTCGTAATGCATATATATATATATAGAATTATTGATTTGACATATATATATTTATAAAATAATATTATGTTGTATTTATACGCGTACAAAAAAGTCTGTGGCATTTAATTATTATAATTACAACGAAACATTTTTAAAAATGTCATTTCTTATTAATATAAATAAATGATAATAATTACTTAATTATTAAACATATTTTATTTGTATTGTAAATATATATTTGTTTTTACTTAAACAAAAGTAATTTAGTAATAATTTTAAACGTATACTTTTGTTAAAATTATTCTAAATACTATACAGAATAGTAAGAGATTGTAATAGTCATTATAAATCGATTGTATATTTTAAATGGAAAAAGTATCACAATCACACAAACCTCATAATATTTTTTTCTTTTTCTTTTTTTTCTTATTTAATAGTTGCAAGTATAATGTATCAATTTATTTTTGACATAATTAGTTTGAAATGAAGTTGCACAGCGATACTTAAAGCAGTTAAAATGCTAAGTTGGAATATTTAATAGTATAGAAACTCGTGTAAGTTATTAATCTCTGTACGTATTTAATATATTGGATCGGCATTTAATTACCTATCAATTATTGTTCATTAACTTATGTTTATATGATTTTGAAATTCAAATAATAATATCACAATTTTTATTAAATAATATTTACGTTTGGTTTCTGCAGTTAACTTCGAATTGTTCCTATATATCAAATCAATCGCAAAAGTATAATTATATGCAAATATTGTTTTTTTCTCGCAGTTTTTTTCGTTTTCGCACTCGACGTTACTATTTAAAAAGCATAACAAGAACATTACGTTTATTTTATTAAAATAATGTTAATAATATACATTAGACTCACTAATGAAACCGATTTTCATAAACAGTCTTTACACAAATTAAAGTGTTAAAATTGCGTCAGAAATTGGTAAATAAAACATTCTATTTGATTATCAATATTGTAATTTGTAATTTAAAAGTCAAATAGCAAATCTTCTAATATTGCGATCCACATGAAGGCAGAACATTTTTCATTGTAGTTTTACAAATTCCGCTCCGAGGAAGGTACCGCAACATTGATCGTAATTTCATACGAGGCAATTCCGCTGAATAGCGCGACCTTACTGTTCTTCATCATTTTTTCCATCTCAGTAGAATATTTAAAACGAGGCTTTGATTAGCATCGAATCATTATATTGTACTTCTGTTTCTCCATATAACAACGCTATCAATTTATGAATAATTGTCTGTTTAACATAAAGTATAATATTGTTTCGAATTTACATGATACGCGTTCGGCTGGGATCCTTTTCATTCAATTCAACGACTCCGCGTATTTTTCAATTATGCC
Organism: Psilanteris sp. ZL-2020; assembly: GCA_022817085.1. Classification (NCBI taxonomy): domain Eukaryota; kingdom Metazoa; phylum Arthropoda; class Insecta; order Hymenoptera; family Scelionidae; genus Psilanteris; species Psilanteris sp. ZL-2020. The sequence continues at coordinate 35,365 of JABFQC010000011.1, forward strand.
ACGCCATTTTATTATTGCGCTCGTTTGTTCTTTGATTCTGCTTTCGAATCGCGCAGTGTGCCACGTCCGCGTTAATGATCTACGTATATTCGCGTCGGTATAATTCCGTTTAATTTTATGCATTTATTCTTTATCCTCTTCTCGTGGCTCTACTCGCAATGTCGTGCGCACAAAAATGGATGCTACACTTTGTCTTCCACTTTTTTTCATCTCGTCGATGTCAGCCGACCAAACTTGCGTAACATTAATCACGCGTCTTTCGAAGATTATACTAATGTACATTTATCTGTATTTACATTCTAATTAAGTAGCCGGAATAATTGCCACTTACGGTAATAAATAATTGTCGTGCATAGAAGGAATCGCATAAAGTACACGGAGAAGAAAAAAGTATTAAAAATTACTCATCAAAATAGCAAATATGTGACAGTGATGTTTGATATTGAAATAATACATAAAATATCGGGAATTTTCACAAAAATACACGTAATTTTTACCAATTTTATATGTACTACTATTTCAAAATAGAACACTACTGTCACACTTTTTGATATTTTATGAGTAATTATTAATACTTTTCTTTCTCCGTGTATGAATCGGTATACGTTCGTTATTAGACGCGACCCTTGGAAGGTTATCACGAACAAAACGCGGCGGAGCAAGGAGACCGGTTTTCAAAAAAACGCCGCCATGTTTTATCGTCACAATGCCGCGATTATCAAAACTTAAACTACTGTCTTGAAACTATTGTCTTAGCGAGGGATTATTGTCTGGATTGACCGGCGGAATTTATTTTCTTTTCTTTTTTTTTCAAGTGCCTGCGACTCAACAGATGATTAGCCTCTGTAAAACTCTTGGATTACAGTAGATGAAAAACAATAGCGAGTGTTTCATTGGACACATGTCGCAATTATCGTGTTTCCGTTAAGATTTGTTTGGACTCGAGTGTCGTTTTTCGGAGGGTAATAATGACGAATTTTGTGAGGATAATGAGGTCTTCGATCATCAACGAGGATTTGGCATGCGAATTCATCGGACGTGTCAATGGGCTCGAGGGAGCAGGGTGTATCGAGTTCGAAGTCCGTTGTGCCAAACAGAACCACCCCTTGCTCTGGGCGGAGCTCGGGTCCCTCTCCCCCACTGCTGCAGGATACGTGTCACACATAGAAAAACAAAAATTGTAGGGAATATTTGACAAAAAAAAGTTTGCTTCAATCGAGGGGTGCGGAAAAGAGTTTCGGATTGAGAAATGTTTTAAGAATTGCAGGGGTTGAGATGGCTATCGATTGGCTGCCTAGAAGGGTGTTGATGTGTTTCTGTGGGTAACGTCAACCGGGGACACGACTATTAGATAATGTTGTCAAACATTAACTTACAGTTGACTGATGAAATATTGTTTCGAGATTTCGTTCAAAACGCGCGAAACAATGTTTTTTGCGTATGAAAAATACTGGTTGCTTCGTGCAAATTGAACAAAAATCTCATCTTATGAAATATACGTATCCATCTATTTGCGTAGAAATAATATTTTGCAGTCTGTACGCTTGCAAAAGGACACTAATTAACGTGACTGTCAAGTTTTTTTTATTTCTTCAAAATTGCAGAAGAAGCAGAAAATAATCACTTTGCAGGTATTTTTTCAACTTTTGATAACTCGAACCTTTGAACAAGAATGATTTGAATAAAAAATGAACTGATTTTATTTTTGTTTAAACAAACGCACATATTGATTGATACACGAAACGGGAATTCAGTCAATTTCCTTTAAGGTATATCGATGATCTCGTACATTTTATTATACACTCTCGAATACGTCTACGCAGAGCTGCAGCGTTGAACGCGAAGTCGGTGATTTGAATCGATGGAGCGATAGGATCAAAAAATTGCAGAGCAACTGGAATCGAGATTACAGGCGAAGCTTGAATCGGTGCGGCATCGGTCAGCTGCCCTGACGAAACGGCAGTCGGGCTTTGTTTACGCGGCTGACGCTGCAACTTCAACCCCACCCGATTTTAGCTGCGACTGGCTGCGTTTTTTAGCGAATTTAATATTTATACCGAATGACTGATGACTGTAATAAAGAAACGGGGATGTATTGTTCGAAATGTTTGTGTCATTGATCGATACGCCGCGCGTTCGCTGACGCGTTTATTCCGTGATATTTCATGGGAGAAAAGTTTTCAGGTAGCCGCTGCACATCGACACCCTAACCTTTTGGACCGACGCGGCTTCGCCAAATTCAAACTTTCAATCATTGATTTTTATTCATTTTTACTCCTTTTCGAACGGTTATTGCTATTTCTGTTATTAATTTTTCAAGTTGCGCTTGTTGAATATTTAAACGCGCAAAGTTCGATACATTTCGACATTTATTTATTTTTATAGCTCAATGGTGTATGCGTATATCTGTTTCCTTAATTAGATAAATAATCACGTACTATAAATCCTTACTAATATACTGTCCAAACATAATTTTTCAAAGATAATGTTCATCCTTACGAATGATCGTGAAGGTGCTGAATTGCAAAAAGCATACCTGAAACAAAAAAAGAAACACGGAGTATTAATAATACGCTTCAATGTTTAGAGTAAATATGAATAAAAAAAAAAAAAAACAAATAAATGTTTCATTAACATAAATCACATTATTTCTTTGATTCTCGTTACTAAAACACCAGTCACTTCCGCACGATATATCATTTTTTAAATGCAGCTCTATTTCTCCAACCGTTTGCCTACATATCGTTTAAGGCATAACATTCTGCAAGCCGAATCCTCGAAAACATTTCAAATTGTGTTTACAATTCGAGATAAATACGAAAGAAAAGAATCGGGAGACAATAGCAGTTCAGATTTTCAAATTCCATTCGTACCAATAAATATGGCGAAATTGCATGAAATCACAACGAATACAAGCTTGACGCAGGAGAAATCATTAGACAATCATTATGGGTATTCGAACCGGAGTCGGAACCCTTGAAACAAAACCATTAATGATTTCTATTTGTATTCGTTCAGCGGCGAAAAGAGAGCCTCGGGCCGAGCGAATGAATTATGTGAGAAGTTGGCTTATTTTCTTCAAGTCGGACTCCTGTGGTGCGAACAAATCGTCTTTCCTCGTAGACGTTTTTATTTTTCGATTCCACGGGATCGAATGACCTGGACAGTGATTTCGGATTCGGCAGCATCGCGCGTCATTCGTTACGCTTGATCATCGACGATATTGGTTACGGATTTGCTGAAACTAGTTCTCGTCGATAAACTTATAGTCTCGTTAGTTAAATCATTCTGAACTACCGAGACATTGTGTATCATCACGGAGTCTGCAATGATATAGGAAACCAATTGTCACTGAAAATATGATTAAATATATCAACGGATATGTAGAATTTATACTTCTTGTTAGCCAGATCGCATATTAAGATTCACGTTCCTGCTTGGACAGGAACAATTTATTAAAAATTGCTAAACAAAATATTAAATGTGTGACAGTGTGTTTTATTTTTAAATTATACTTAAAAATGAGTAAATATTGCACATATTTCAGTCAAAATTGCTGACATTTTAATAAAAATTGCTCAACTTTTATGCATTATTTCAAAATTCAACACTTCTGTCACACAATTCATATTTTATGAGTATTTTTTAAATATATATTGGAGTATATTTAAGTATTTTCAAATTACGCTTTAAATAATATCACTACTCCCTAAATCTGAATTTTCATTTTCAATTTTTGTAAGTAAACGAATCTGGACTTTTTCAATAAATGTATATTCTGACAGTAAGTTATATGACAACAAAATTCACTTATTGTTTTGAATATATTCTTATTGAAAAAATCTGGATTTGTTCACTAACAAAAAAGGCGAAATTGCACTTATTCATATTTAGAGACTTTAAAATATTATACAAATTCTTTATTAGCAAGTGATATGTATATATAATATAACTCAATTACAATTGTCTTCGGTGCTTATTAATAAATTCATTAATTGTGACGCGGAACTAAACGGTCAAAGGTCAGCACAAAATACTTCTTAATACAAGCGTAAAAAGTTTTAATTTAATCCAATCTCACGATGTAAATTCCATGTAATGCACGTAATAGCTTGTTTACAGTGAACTTATTACACATTTATGTCGCCTTTTCAAACGTTTGACCTGAATCAAAAGCAAACTTGTTTCTTTTCACCGTTTCGCGCCAAACAATCAACCACGAAATTTCAATTCCAATTTTGACGTTAAATCCGAAATATTAATTAATCAGCATCAAAGTTCGTCGTTTTAGTCATCCGCGTAGTACCTTGCGGACAGTATAGATACGTCTGTTAAATTCATCGTATCGTTGAACGCGTTTCAGCCTGCGTCTATTTCGGTATCACTTGAAATCATCAAAAATAAGCGGAGCCAGCATAAATCTGTAGTCGCGAAAACCTCAGATGCGAGATCCGTCCCGAGAAGCTGCATCGTAATTATCACGCTGTGGACCGACAGAACTTTTTCTGCCGTTCCAATCCGTTCGCGCAAAGCCGCCTCCGCAAGAGAGACGACGTTTATACACGTGTTTCGAGTACAATAAATATTAGTCACTGATCATAAGTCGTGTTTTCACAGGTGGCATGCATTACTTTGATCGAACAAAACGAATACGACGAAATATTAGATATTAGGTTAGCCAAAGTATCATCATTTTTACGAATGCGTCTGATAAATTACGATACTTGGTCGTGTTTTCTTGGCCGCGATATATGGGAAACATGTTCCACCGCGACGTGTTCGAAAATCCGTGACAAGATGTTGGCATTTTTTTTCTTTCGCTCGCTCACGCGAGTTGATCCTGTTTATAAATAAATTTTGTTCGAACACGCGTGCTTACACGCTTCAAACCAATAATTGATAAACGAAGAAAATTTTGCGCACTATTATGTCATTTGCATACTCGTATATTATTTCGAATAGACTTGGCCGACGTATAATGCTCAAATTACGGTCTCGGAACTACGCAAAATACACGCGCACAAAATCGTACGGTTCAGTTGAATGTGACTTAACACGTGACAACGAAAAACAATTTGACCAAATGTCACAAATATGCCGAAAGATCGACAGTAACGAAAGGGAGGAATTAGTCGTGTTTGTCTTTTTGTTTTCGGCTTTCCATTTATTCTCCGCTGATGAATCAGGTGTGCCTGCGAAACCTCGCTCGAGATTACTTTTGTGGGCGGATCTCATTCTGTCAGAGCCTCCAGAAAGAGGCACTCAGGTAAGAAAGTCAAGTTCATCTTGCCAAACGGTCTATCGTCCTTATCGCTCGCATTGGCTTCGTCTATGCCCGTCTCCGTTCGCTCTTACTCAAGTTTGATTTAAATTGGACCAAGAATCGAAAATACGAATCTAATTATCCTTCCGCGTATACCTAGAAAAATATCGGGTAGTTTATTTAAATCTGTTTTTTGAAAAAATCAAAAGCTTTTTTGTTCTCGTTTTTGGCGAAGTAGTTTTACGGTCATGCGAAATGCGAGCGCTACAAAGTTACAGGTTTCGAGATAAAGCGCAAAACGAAAAAGAAGGAAAGGCCGGGGAAAAAACGCAAGCGCTGCTTACAGCCGAGAAAAAAAAGATCCCCAAAATTAATCGACTATTAATTTATATAATACACCCCTAATAATCATCATAATCTTATGCGTGAGCCAAGGAAATTACGAAAATCGCAAAAAATTTACATTTACCGGAACGTGATCTCTTGCCGCGGGCGATTTTTGGGCCAACGTAAAAGGTGTTTTCAGTTAGATCAAAGTGGTTTTAATTGTGCCATCATTACTCTTTTTTAAATCCAAACGTTTTACGTGAGATTGCGCGGATGTTTTGGAATAGGAGCGACAGTGGTCGATAAAAATAAAAGTGAAAGTAGCGTTGACTAGTCTGTACGAAAGGATAATAACCGGTACAATCATATAGGTTTCGCTTCACATCACTGAGACTGTAGACAACCGGTTCAGCTTCGGTTAGGTCAGTGATCAAAAATCAAAATATCTTGTCATTAACAGTATCAAGGCGTTTACTTCACTTTTACTTTCAATTAAATCAAAAATATTCGAAATTAACCGATTCTGATATCGGAGAATCTGATTATTTCTAACGGCATTTCAATGTTGCGTTACATATATACACAAACATATAAACTCTGGTTTCGTGTAAAATTATTTGTACACTGAGAAAAAATTACTTAGTAAGATCTGCTGAAAAGTTTAGTTAAATCAGTATCATGACCGTGAAATTCAGTTAAATTTACTGTGAGATTCTGTTTTGTTTAAAATAACTATAATTTTAAGTCGTAATTCAGCCAAAACAACATTTTTAACTGGAACAATTGAAATATTCAGTAACTTGGGCTGATTTCTTTAATTCAAATGTCATAATTGGCTGCCATATTCCATCAAAATATCTAGTCTTTTCAGTTGGACCAATTAATTATTTTCAGTTATGGCCTACTTTACTGAAAACTCAGTTAAATCTACTGAATATACTATTTTTTTCTCTGAGTGTATCCACTCCTTATATAATTGTTTAAAAAAAATAGCAAGAACATCGAAAAACCACAATCACGTCTCGTTTCCAATACGACGAAAACTATTTGAATGCAAATTAAAAGCTTTCACATTTTTGTATAAACTTGCTCAACATCAATCTGCGATATATATACCATATATAAGTACAAGAATATGGAATCTCGTACGCGTTCAATATTTATAATCCGTTTGTACGTCCACGGTTACGGTGGCTTATAAAATAATCCATTATTTTAATGCGTCCATTTAAATATAATTCAGTCGGGCAAAAAGTCGCGCAATCACGGTCGAAATAATAATTGCTCACTCCGAAGTGTCGACGTTTATGCTTTATTCGAAAACAGACCGGTTCAGAGCGATGGCGAGTAGAAAAAATTAATGCGCGTATGTGGCGCGCGACCCTGGCGCGTCCTCAGTCGCGTAATTCAACGAGAGCGAGAGCGCAATCGGGATAATGGCGCACGATGTATAATTATATCATTGTTTGAAATTACCAAGCTTGCCGTCCTCCGCTGTGCGCTGAGTGGCTGCTCGACCGGCCGGGGCTGTCGTTATTCGGTTTTTTCGAGGCTCCGCCGAGGCAAGCCTACCGAGATGTTATTAGGGCTTGACATTGATACATCCTATGCCGGTCGATACCATGAAACGACGTTTAAGTATATACGCATATATATATATAGTCAAGGAATTACAAAGGTACGGAGAATTACGCAAACCTACAAAAGCAATAATTCTTTCATTGGCATCGCAGACCCACGAGATTCAGTCGAGACGTATTTTCGCGTTTCCCAGCGAGTCCCATTATCTACCATTTGCTACCGTTCCTACCGACCCGCCAAATGCTAATTACAGTGAAATACAAATGATTTAATCTCAGCGAGCGACTATTCATAAAACTGGCCGGGTTTAATTGGTCGTCGCGAATCGCGATTTCGCGTCCGCTCGCGGTGGCCCCGCGCGCCAGTTCCAAAGTCCCGGAAATTGCGAGCCGCGCGATGAGTCGCGACCGAACATTGTAACTGCGCCGGACCCGGGCAGGTGAGAATCGCTAACTCGGCCGCAGAGGAATGTGTGCAATTTTTCGCACGCAAAGCGGCCGAATTTGAAATCGGGCGAGGCGCTCGGCCCGAGCTCCTGGTGGTCCGCGCCCGTCGACATTGTAGCGAGCCGGCCGGACAACACGAACGTCTTTTTTGCCGCCAACATAATTTATCCGTCATTAAATCAACGTTCTCGCCGCTATTTTTTTGCCGCGCTCGGAAATGCGCGCGCAAAAACCGACGCGGCCCGAAAAAATCGCTTCGGACATCCGTCAAGTGGCCAAAAACACTTCTCGGGAGCTTTTTTGGCGTGTTGCATGGTTCGGCGGTGGGATAAGCCCTTGGGGTCCGTTTGAACGAGGCGGGGCCACAAAGTGGAAGGAGAAAGGGCAACAAGAAAACAAGTCGCGAAAAACACGCAGCAGCTGCCGAAGATGATACGCCGCGGAGGAAAAGAAACGGGGCCGGCGAGAGATCGAGCGAGATAGCCTGCGACGGGTCTCGGTCGACGCAAACAGGACGGACGAGGTGGACGAAGACGACTCAAAGTGGATGATGGCGAAAGGAAGGCGCCGCCAGAAGAGCCGGAGAAAAGAAGCGCGAGCGAGGATAAAAACGGTAGCGCGCGACCATCACGCGAGTGCGCAAGCACGCGTACATAAAGATGGCCGGTCGGCGCCGCGAATCAATGCCGGACGTCGCGGAAAGCGCGGAAAGTACCGTCATTTCGTAGTCAGAATGGCCATAAATTCGGTCGGACTAATGGCAAATTGCGGTCGAAGCGGCGTCTGTGATGGATCGGAGCGGACCGGCCGAACTGGGTCGATTCGGTTTCGACGGCGGTGCGAGTGCACGTACGTATAAATAATGCAAGCCGTCAAAACGGTATCCGCGGATCGACTTGACACCGAGCATAGGCATCGCCGCTGAAGCTTAATGCCTTGATTGACGTGCGACGTTGTTCCAAACTCAACGGCACGCGAACTGAGCAAACTCAGGAAGCCAATCTTCTTCAAGAGTGTGCCGTATTATTGCTAGCAACAGAACCTTCGCTTTTAGTGCCAGCACGTACAATACCAGCAACTTGAAAGCCCAGGCCCGTTTTCGCGTAAGCCTCGACAAGAAACTTGGACAGTTTTCGGCAAACGCCGAGTGATAATGTTCCAATTTCTAATCGATATTCTACCAACGTAGTGCAAGTCAATCAGTTGAATTTTTGTTCCGTCGAGGAACATATATATGTATATATGGAACGTACCTAAAATCCGTTCGCAAAGTTTGTTCCAAGTGAACCCGGCGGGAGCTTGAGGATTATAATACTCAAATTATAATTCTATTTCATGCTGATAATTCACTACATATAATATATTTTCAGCGACTGGCAACCGACTGGAAATACTTTTCTCAAAAAAGATTTACCAATTTCGTTGTACCATACATTACCGTTTGCATCATTTAATGTATACATTCGTCGCAATAAATTATCATTATTATAAGTCCATGGTATATATATATATATATGTACAATTTTTAATTGCATCGCACCGAGTCTAGATTAACATTTCGAAACTATATCAAATCTACATATCTAAATTTAGTAAGTTCTCATTAGGCTCAATTGGCTAAGGCAGCGGAATACTTGAAAGTTCTAACAGGAGCGACCAAAAAGCATTGCTGCTTGCGTACGAGCGAGTCTCGTGCGTCTGATGTTTAATTAGTGCATGTAACGAGTTGAAGTAGTTGGCGTGCACACGAAACCCTCCGCAAGAAAAGGGGTGCGATATGTATGCCAACTTCAACCCAGGTGAACACGTAGAAATGCACCACGTTGAAAGATGCCACTCGACGCCGAAATAACAAGTTTGGTCGCGCTGTCGGTCTGACAACCGTTAGCCATGAATCAGAAATATCACATGACCGTAATTCGTGCCTGAAGGAGACGAATGCGCCGGTGCTCAATTTATTAACTAAACGTACGTACAGTGTAAACGGTCTACATTCGGCTTTATGTACAGATTGCAAGATTACGTCATTGCAACGGGGTAGTATTACACGTACCATATGTCAAAATGGCCGACTTCAGAAGTATTCGGCACGCACAAGGGTTGTCCCTAACGTTCGATTACTCACGGTTTACCTAACATTATGCCGAATTGACTTACAAACGGAATGCTCGATTCGACTGCAGCGTAAGCTACAAATTACCGTGCAAAACCGTGCAATCTCGTCCATCAAGGCAACATTCGCTTCCATCCCACGGATAATCAAATTCGCATTGAGAAAACTCATCACAATAACGAAATGATTAAAGTAAAGTTATTTATCCTAATAAAGTAATGGTGTTTTATTCGGACCATATATTCTTAAATATGAGTAGTCGGTTAGTGGAATTGAAATTAAAAGCGTCTGTAAATATAGTAAACGAAGTTTCATGTACGCGGAGAGAAAGAAACGCTAATATTTGTAATACGGGAATAGTAAATTTTAATAAAGGGAATGTGAATTGGTAGTGTGCTGTCAGATTGTCAAATTTTTATAAACTGCTTTACGCATTTTTGACAAATAAGAACAATGTGAGGTTAAAACTTGACAATAATAATATTCACTTTGATTAATTTGTCAATAACGCACATTATAGCAGTTTTGAATAAACACAATGTAATTAATCCAGAACGACAAATATATATTTTTCATCAACTTTTTGTTAACTTCATTTTAGGTTAGAATGTTAAAACTTGACAATCTGTTTTGATAAATTTTAACAAACAGTTATACAACCTTTGGTGAATTAAATATGATAAACGAGGATGTTAATTTTAGAAAACCGAATGTTAAATTATAATTAAATGTTTGGGACTATTTGATGAATAAATTACGAATTTTTGACGAATGACAAATATAATACCAAATTGGTGAACCTTTTACTAAAAAAATTATAAATTTTTCTCTCAGTGTAATAATTTAAATTATGTATTTAAAATCTAAGTTTGAAAAAAAGAAACTTTTCCAATGGAATCAAAAAAATTAATATCAATAATGTAGTATTATGTTTCAGTACTGCTTTTTGCAATTACCAAAATTATAATTAAGTTTTATGTAATGGAACAAATATGACATATCTATCGATGTTACTTTTCAAATTATATCTACGAAATTTACCGTTTCAGCTAAACTGTTTATTGATGTCAAGTACAAATTAAGTTTAAGAAATAAAAAACGGTTGGTGTGTCACTGCAAAGTATAGATTTAACCCCATTTCGCGCTTTTTTATGTACATGTATCATACATTTGTGAAATTTGATTGTACCGCCGGCATCAGCATTATCCGATTTGTAATACGAGGAGATTGTTGGCGCGCGCTTTGTAAATATGCATTAATTATGACAAAATTTGAGAAACGAGACTTTTTTTTTTATTTCAAAGTATCCAATTAATTAGATGGTTTATATTTTATATCACTTACATAATTCTTATAAATTATGTATATGATATAAAAAATATGAAACACTGTAAAGTGTGAAAATGCAAATAAATTTATTGTTGCAATGTAATATTATAATAGCATTGTAAAAAATAATTTTTAAATTTTAATTGCAATAATAACTTCAATTAATTTACAAATTTAAACCGACAAACTTAGTAAAATATAATATTAAAGTATAAAGTAAAACATAAATATAATATTATATAAATCAAATCATAAACTGTATATTAATGCGATATTTATTTTTTCGTCATTATAAAGAATACAATAATAATATACAATTTCAACGTGTTATTTTAACAGCAATACATTTTTAAAGTATTCATAAAGAAAATGTCAGATTTGAAATTTCATCGACATCAGTTATAAAACTAAGATGTAACTAAAATGTTCAATCAGCTATTCTCGGAAACTACGCAGTAAATAATGACAATAAAATTGCATAAGTGATCTAAATATAAAGCAAATTGTTACTTAATAAGATATTAAATAATATAAATCTATGCAAAAGTTAACTTTTCATAGTTAAAATCCTGATAATTGACGTTTAAACAGTAACATGTTTATGTTATTAATTGTATTAAATATAAAAAAAAATTCTCGTAATGTTTTTAATGTTAAATCATTTTAATAATAAAATTTTCATGGTATAAAGCATGATATGTTTACAGTTTTCAACTTCTGACACGACAATCTCCATAGCTTCGTGTACTTATATGAAACCATTTTAAAAAAATACGACTTAGAAATAATAATTAAATATAACGAACAATTTGTTCATTATTACTCTATTAAAATTTGATATTCCCATGCCCAACACAAAACTTCTGCCGTTTTAATTTTTTAAGAGACACATAAATTTATTATAGATTCAAATATAATGCTTTTCTATGTACACAGAAAAAAAAGGTTTGGTTTTGATACATAAATGAATTTATGTATTGCTTTTTATTTAAATCACATAGATATTTTAAATATATTAAGTATTTGTATTTATCCAATGCGGTTAAATTATTCTTACTGTCTGTTCTATTTGTTTGACTGAATCAGTCAAACAGTTTATGTAAAATAATAAAATGTAATTGGTTTTGTTATGTTGACATTAACTTAACCTAAAATTTCGTAAGCTTTCTTTTGTTTCAAAAAATGTAAAGCGAATCCAAGTATTCTAATAAAATAATTATAACGTTTATATAGATATTATTTATCAATAAATATATTTGAATTGCATATATGAAGTATTAATATATTTTAGACTCTTACATTTTTTAAACTATATAGCGTTTTCATAATTCGTTTGACTGATCCAGTCAAAATTGTATATCAAAATTAGTTAACAAATGTTTCTAATTTAAGTCAATAATAATACATAAATATGTTTGACTATTTCAGTTAAATCATTTATTTGTTCTAATACCAACTGAACAATTTATCTATTTTAGAAAAACTTTTATCTGTACCAGTCAAATCTTTTTTTCCGAGTATAGCCTCTTATATTATTTGTATCATTAAACATTAGCGTGATATTGTTTTTAATTTTTATATCACAAATATCTTATCGTTATTTACTATCAACGTGTTAATATATTTATAATAACACATATGTCGTACATATTACACGCATTTCTATCATATTTTATCTCATTTATACGCGAATTGGCGTGCCTATAAAAAAAACGAAAAACTTCACATTCCCAATTTTAAATTGCACCATAAACATTGTCAACGCAACAGACTCAATATTTTCTTCATCTTCGTGCAGCTACAAAACAGAAAATTTCTTTTAGGTCGACGAAAGTTGTTCACAACAGCGTTGCAAGATAACAAAAGGTTTTATAAAATATAGCGAGCCGACGAGTGTTTTTGCCCGTTGTCAACGAAATCTCGGACACGTTTGCCGATTAGCGTTCGCGACTTTATGAATACACCGATTTCGACGAAGAAGCATGAACCGGCTATTGAGTATTCGGTTGCGAATTCACGGTTCACCGAAATGCAAGTCATTGTATCAGCGCGTGTCGGCGCGTTTGGATCGCGGCAATCAATCGACCAGGCCGACAAACATCGAGCCAATACGCTCAAGAACGAATCCAAGATTGAACCTCGGTAGCGGATCCAATCCGATTCCGGTACGATCGTGGCCTTGCGAGCGCGAAAATTGTAACGAGCGGCGACGCTGCGCCAAGGACGTCGATGCTGCTAAGGGTTGCGAACATGAGGGATTGTCCTCGAGAGAGATCGCTGGGGAGAGAAACGAAATGCAAGGGTCGTCGTATCCCGCAAAGCCAGCTGCCCTTATATGGGTCAGTATTACGTGCAAAACAATCGATTTTTTATTTTAGACCCTGACAAACGAGTAAAACGCGTAATTGCGATTTGAGTCCTTAGCTTAAATGATTGACGCCTGGCAGACGTCCATTTTAAGACGATCCATACACTGAAAAAGATAATCCTGCAAATTTTACCATAATATATTGTAAACATAGGATAAAGGAAAAAAAATGTAAACAAATATGATAAATTATGGTTAAAACTTCAATAAATGTGACAAAAATTGCTATACAACCTGATAAAAATAATATTTTCAGGAGTTTATATTTACATTTTTTTCCTTTATCCGATGTTTACAATATTGTCTGGTAAAGTTTGCAGGATTATTTATTTCAGTGTACATTCTGTATGAAACGCTACACTTTATTTGTTTATAATTTTATCGATTTAAAACATAATAATACACAAGCGACGTGCTATTAATTGTAGATAACCAAATTAAACAAATACGTTATTTTACGAGATATACTCACAAAGAACAAGATACACAACGAATTGAACCAGTTTTCACGTGTCATTCTCGTATCATTTAAAGAATCCACCATGAAATTTTGTATATAAGACGCATTTCGTATAAAAATATAATCAAGTATCGAACGCAGACCGACCCTCGCACGGTGTGACTACTGAGTTTAATTGAAATCGTACAGCCACAATGAAATCAGCAGAAGCTTGGGCGCACACAAGCACGAATGTCAATACTAGAAAAGGCACTGGTGTGAATGAACCAATTCGCTCACGGTTTGTCTTTTGAGGGCTACGTCATACGTTGGAATCATCAAAATGAATAGTAGCTGTGAGTCGATGAAAGGTATAATGAGAAATAGGTATTGAATTTTCATGCTTTGCAATGACGAAACAAAATATACGTGGAAAAGGCGATAGAAATTAAAATAGAACGTCCGAATCGCAAAAAATTACGGCGCTGCGAAACGGGAGCCAGGCGCCATTGCAAGACAATACGAGGCCCAATGACTTGCATTTGTACCTCGGCATCGAGAGTTCATGATTACAGCCGCTATGTTTCAACCATCTTTTCTCTCTTGCACGTGTTTTCCTATCCCGTTCTTTCACTCTGACCGGCCAACTTCCCTTAGCCCTTCAACGAACTGACGAATCGGCGAAGGTTCCCATCGCATTCGAAAGCGATCGTGACGATGCTCCATCCAACTGCTGGAATTAAGGAAAAAGACGCAAAACGAGCACTTTTGACTTGTTTTGATCGTTGCAATCTCAGATTTGATAAGTGTTTTCTGAAACCATGTCGAAACAAGCAATCGCATTTGAAACACCGATTTCTTATGGCGAATGAAAACCTTAAAACATTATTAGGTTGATAAAAGCTGAAATATTTTTTATAGAAATTATTTATACCTCTTCAGTTATTAAAGCGTAAACTTTATACAACAGTATCAAAAATTGTAGGAATTCATAAATCAGTGACAAATTAAATTGAAGTAAGAACAATATTAAAAATTAAATTTGGATTAGTAAGTAAAACAAAATTGTCATTTTGATTACATATATTATTAATATATACTTTTGTATCGAAATTAATATACTAAAATTATATAAATGTTCATATTTAATTTTAATCTAAATATATATACAGAATTATTCGGTCTACAGATAAAAATGATTGAATACTCATAATAAGTACAAGTTGATCAATAAGTAAAAATTATTACATTAATTTAATGTTATTATGTTACAATCAAAGTTTAATATATTATTGCTATTATAATAGCATTTCTCTTTAAATGTATATAGGTCATAATAATCGAATAAATATTAACAATATTATTCTACAAAATTAATAATTAGAGTATGATATATTCTAATAGCATTAAAAAATTATTTATTAATTTATAGGTAATAAACACTTCACATATATATATGCACATATACAAATTTTATCATCAGTTCTTTGCAATCGAATTCAAATTCAGTTTAAGTAAATAATTTATAATAATAAAACTGTCACACTTTGAAATATATTAGTATAATTCTTAATTTGATTCAGTAAAAACTCACTGAAAATCAGCGTCTAAACAGTGAATATTAGCTGATTTTCAATGAGTTTTTACTGCGAGAGTACGCTAACAGAAATAATTCTGCAAACTTTACCAGATTATATTGTAAACATCGGATAAAAAGAAAAAAGTAAATAAATACCTAAAAATATTATTATTTTTATCAGATTGTATGGTAATTTTTGTCACATTTATTGAAGTTTTAACCATAATTTATTATATTTGTTTACATTTTTTCCCTTTATCCCATGTTTAAAATATATTATGGTAAAATTTGCAGGATTATTTTTTTCAATGTACTATATCAATGAATAAAAATTTTACTAATATATTTCATAGTGTGCCAGTTTTTTTATTATAAATTATTATAGATTTGTATCTACACAAATTCAGCATTATACAAACAAATTACAGCACTATTAAAATATATTATACACTCTTTTTTTATGCTGCATACTGTAGACAATAATAAATATAAAGATTAACACAAATAAATAAACATTAAATTAAAATCCCTCATATTCTATCTGATTATATAAATTACGTCTATATTGATTAAATTAGTTTTATTAAAGTAATATCATTTGAAATAAAATTATAATGCTTTTTTTTAAATCGTATCTTTAATACACTGAACAATTTTAAAGAGCATTATAACAGCAGTTCATTCTCTATTAATATATGAGAATAATTTGTGTTTAAAATGAGTTAAACATTTCGATAAAAAATTTGATTCGATGTCAGTTAGGCGTATTATCTTAAAATGCAAATAATTAAACACGACGGAAACCCGCTAACCGAGGCATTTAACTTAATCATTACATTTACGTTTGTCATTGAATCCACCAAAAATAACATAAATAATTATTTTCATTATTTCACATTGTAAATCGAATCTATTCTTACGCATTAATTAATCTTCTCTTATCGATTAATGTTTAAACGTGTAGCGTAACATTGCAAATAAACTTATAACTTCGCATTCTTATCAGTGACATTTGAAGACAAAAACAAATTGTCAAAACGCGCCTTCCCGCTTATCAATATTTTCATCATTCCAACTTAGCGCTCTATTATATTTATCATCCGTACAATAAATGCAACAAGAATAATGATAGGCCTTGTATATATATATAAAACAAAAGCTAATGTGCACAGTCACCGTGAAAGATTTGTATGATAGAAATCTCATGAAGTGGTCGGAAAAAAGGAAGAAAAACGCAAATACTTAACAAGAGAATAATCAGCGAGTTGGGGTTTATCCTTCTTGTTTGTCTTTGCATTAATTACCAAGAATTAAGAGCATGCTTGGCACGACACGGCGACCGGATTATACTGACTTTGTTATTACTTGTTGCAGATTATTAATTACTAAGAATTATGGGAGAGGGTTGGGCAATCGCGGCGCGCGCCAAGAAGAAAGTAGCCTTCAGATTTGTGTTTTCAATTAATTTTCTTGAATTAAGAACGATTGCGAGGAATTATTGTGGGAGTAGCCGAACAATGCGCGAGAGCCGCGCTCACTTTCCCCCGCCAATCGATAAAAGCGCCGAGAGCGAACATTTATTTATCTTAAATAAGTACAGATTTTGCTTTTGCCGTGTTTTATACTGTTTATGTGTACAAAGTAAATTAACAATAACGATTAAAGCGGAGAAGTCGGGAAGATTCTAGTAAAGTAAAGATGCGTACACACGAAATTGCAGAATGCAGCGACGTTAATTGTCTGACGAATGTATATATATATATATATATTCGGATGCGAGTCAATAAAGTATCGTTTGTACTCGCGCGTGTATTAGAAATTGGATATGAAAAATATTTGTACAATACGTTTAATCGGATTATGATTATGCCTACGGACATTTCGTTAAGTTTATTCAGTGAAATAGCGCACGAAACCAGTCGGTTTCTACCAATAAGCGAAACGAATAAAAAATGTGAAAGAAAGAGATTACGAAATAGTTGTTAGAATGCGACGCATGCCATTGTAGTATAAAAATATGAACGCGATATTGTATTTAATATGTTCGCGGATGCACAAACAAGGAGAGCAGGATGTAACTACTCGGTGCCATAAAGTACGTGTATATCTGTATCAAAAAGTGCGGACAACAAAAGAAACATATCAGCCCTTAGAATAATATTGTGTCTGAAATAGTGCTGCGCCGACGGGTCGGTCTAAAAAAGCAGCGCAGCCAGCTGCCGCTGGAGCCGATACAATTGTACAAAAGATTGATCTGCGCGAACTCTCGCCATAACGTATCTCAAAATTATGACAGTTCCGTAAGCAGCAAAAAATATTATATTCAATTATAAACGTTAATGAGGATAATTGAAACGAATGCATTTCTTTTAAACCACATTTCACAATCGATTGCATGTTTCCCGAGGCGAATCATTTATTAATACCTTTTGCGCGCCAATTTAAAAACATTAGCTTTTCATTCTTAACAAAATAATAATCATAACGTACGACGCGGTTATAAACATTTATAATACAGTTTAAAAAATTTCGCCTAAGGTTTGCTTTCGTGGAATATTTTGCAAAATCAATAAACTGGACGATTGTTAAAAAATATATTCAATATAAAAGTAAATTTCAATCCTGTCGAGCCAATTATGTTACTATTATTATTATTATTTTTGTTATTGAAATTATCATTTGTTTATATCATTTGTATCACTTAAAATTATTTTTTATTATTGAAATATATATATGTTATATTCAATACACAATATATGATCTGCAGCGTCTAGAACATTATTTAAACTTTTGTTTTCGTCGCAATTAATTAACGTCTAATAACAACACGAGTGAAATTTAATTTAACATTGACTTAAATTTTTAAGACACTTTCATTAATCCTCTAGAATGCGTCGTACAAATATGATAGAAAAAGTTCTTTGTCGTATACCAAAACGAATACGTTTATCAGCAGAAGATCTACAACAGACAGTTTTATATATGATACTTTACTAAATTTAGCAACGTTTATATCTAAGACAACTAGTTGATGACTGTTTGAGATAAGTGTTTATTGCGTGAAATAGCATAAATGATAGTATCATCGACCCCGGTGTGTATAATAGTGCTCCTCTGCTTCATAATGAAGAACGTGGAAAAAGGTAATAATGTAGTTAGAATCTAATGAGATGGGTCAATTATATATTAATCAATTATCTTGCGCCAGGTTGATAAGTAAATGATTACAACATCCGACTGACATCTTTGTCTCTAATTAGAAAAACACGACGAAAAGCCGGGAACGACACTTCCGCCCCCGCGAGATCAGTGAAAAATCTTTTCTTGGCTCCCGCGAATAAGACGCTACGTGGGAGTCGGTGCGGATCCACGGACTTTATTTCTATGGGTTATTAGTTGTTTAATTATAAAATTGCGCATACATTAATTGGCTCCCGTAATCGGTTTAACAATGCGCGGACACATATGGCAAACAACGGCGGAAGATTTATTCATTTTTAAAACTCGCATTTTGTACGCAATCGATGCGCTTATTTATCCTTCACCGCATTATTAAATTTCAAACCAAATGAATTTCTCGTCTGTATAACTGCAATTTATATATAATAATAACAACAACAGTTCGCGAGAATGTTCGTCCGTGAAAAAATCTGGCGGATGAAAATGGTTTGGTGTTATTTACGCGGCTTATTTGAAAAGCCAAAGTCGAACACTTCGGCGGCTAAATAGACGAGAAAACGGTTCTATTTAAAAGGAGACATCAGATCCGAGTCGGTCAAGCGCAGAACACCCGGCGCCACCGCGTCCGAAACCACAAGAAAAAGCATCTGAATTATCGCTGCGGTTCGGATTGCGAGTAGTCGTAACCGTTGTTGTAGGTGGCGTACCCGACGAAACGGCCACTGGTTTGTACCGCGTGCATTATCAGAATGTAACGATGCCAACGCGCGATCGGACCGCACACGAGGGCACCGCCGCAGCCACTTTATCATCCGATTTTTCGTAGCGCGATATCTTTGCCGATCGATAGAACGCCGTTGAATGCAATTATTTTTCGGCCTTGCCATGTTTAAGTTTTTACTATCTTCAATCAGTATAACTCCAAACACTTAACGATCACTCACGGGATAGATGTATCTACCACGCGAGTGCTAAAGCAAACCGTGAAATAAATTCTGTAATCCAAACATGCTCTTTTGAGTATGAAACGAAGCCGGCCTTTTTACTCCAGATTGTTGTCATAACACAACGTTCAACATCCAAACATATACATATACGTATATATACATATTTATAATAATGGTCGTTCGCGGTTGCGAAACAGATGAAATAACAGACTCCGCGTGCGTTCGATTAAAAAGATCCGCACGAGCCGACGGCTCGTGCAGTTCTGTTCCGTAACTGTGTGACTTCAGATTATTTGGTTTCCTATCCCTTCAATTCTCTCCCTCGTAATGTTCCCGTCTCTGTTGCGTGTTCTCTCTCTCTTTCTCTCTTGGCGTCGTTTCTTCTCTCTTTCTCTCATTTTGTCGCACTGAATCCGTTTCCGTTGTGACTGCCACTGCGCATTGCTCGCCGCTATAATTTTGTCCCGCCGAATACCTTCGGCCGATCGTGTAACTTTCGCCGATATTCCGACGGGGTTGCAAATTCGGGACCCACGGACCGGTAAGGAACCAGGGACTCGAAACCGACAGATTTTTGCGGACGTTTAACAAGAACGCCGCACGCGGCTTAAAAGCGGAAGTTCTCGGCGGAGGACAACAATTCCGCAACCAGCCACGGGATCCCCTCGGTTCGTTTACCATTCCATTTCGTCTGTAGTCTGTCGCGTGGGTGGGGTAAGCTTGTACTACAACCACGTAGCTCTCCGGTGGGGCTGATTCATTCAGAGAAACGGCTTTGAAAGGGACACCACCTGTTGGCGCAAACTCCACTTGGAAATCCTAGAAATGGGAACACGTGCCACCGCGGTCTCTTGTTGCTTCCCAAACCGAACGGCGTACCTGACTTTATTTCACGCCCGGTGCACCGGGTGCCGCAACTGAACCAGTCGGGAGTCTAAACAAAGTCGCTCATCGGGAGTCGCGGCAGTCCCTTTGAGCGGCGCGCGTTATCACCCGAGGTGTGTGATTAGCGCGTAACGGCCGAGTCAGCGATTTTGGCATTTCGAGAGTAACAAACCACGTCGCAACGAAAATGGCTTGTGTATCTTCATCCGCCGTTAATCTATGCAAACAAAGACCGGGGAATACAAAAACCATTCCTTAACTGGCTTTGGCATCGGTTTCGGTCGACCGCGCGCGAGGAACGGGAACAAAATTTTATCACCGGCGTATCGTATGTCCAGCTTTTCTCTCTGTGAATTTTATTAGAAAATTGCTACGAAATGCGGAAATGGTTTTAAAAATTAATACGTTGTATAAATCTTGATCGAATGATTATATAGTTTATAAGGGAGGTTCGGTTAACTCCAAAGGCATTGATAATTAATGGAGAAATCATTCATTAATGGACATTTAATCATTGTCAACGTGTGTAGAATTCACTAATTATACGACGAAGCATAAGCGTGTGCATATAGGTCGATCGGTTGATGCGTTGATCTGAACCATCAAATCGATCGGTCGAATAAAAATGGCACGAATTAATCGCGAATAAAACAATCGAATGAGCCATCGACGTTGACTGCGGAAGCGCGAAGATCGGACAAACAATTAACGTATAATTTGACCTGGCGCAAACTCAAGCCAGGAAGCGGGGTCTGGAATAAGACAAAGTGCTGGCCAGCGGCGACACCTCGTGTTATTAATGTACGCGCGAATGTGAGCTTCCGTAAGCCGCCCAATCGAAAACGTGTACTTAGAATCTGCGAATCGGTACGTCTGCAGCTACAGACGTACGTTTCGGATGAGTTTCGCAACGCGGCAGGAAATAAGTCGTGTTTATACATCAAATACGATAGTGCGTTCAACGCGAATCGGTTCGCTCGTGGCTACTAGCGTGATCACCAGAGGTAACGACGCGGCTAAACTTGTTCGACGAGATTACCGGTCACGATCGTTTCCGATCGCAATACGGCAATTGTTTGGCGATCGCAATTCGCCGTGGGTCAAAGGTTACGCTCAAGGTTTCGTCAAACTTTGCGCCGGTGCGTTCAGAATCAAATATTAACTAGATTTACCTGGCTGTGGTGCAGTCTCTGTAGAGGACATCAAAGTCCTTGCAGCTTAGCAGTTTGCATCTGTTAACACCGGGTTGTATAGCTCCAAGTCCACGCAGAATCCGGACTTGTTCGACATTGCACACGAGCGGCACAATATCTAGTCTCTTAAGCTTCGTGTAAACCGTGTGTAGACCACCAACGAGGTGTTTGAGGAAGAGCTCGAACGCCTGGGGCAAGCAAAGCATCGTGTCCCCGGCGATGATGAACGCGGCGACCTTTTGACCGCGATAGTCTACGAGCTTGCATTCGTTGGCGGTGGGATCGCTGGAGCTAATGGGTGGCGGGCTGTTGTAAGATCGCGGCGGCAAAACGGCGTGGTGCGCGGCCATCAGCTCCAACGGCGAACCGTGGTGACCGCTCAACATACCACCCAACTGGCCCAACAGGCCCAAACCCGGGGGCGGCAAGCCTGGCATCCTCGGCACCATGCCTGGCGGCGCGCCAGGACCTCCGCCGGCGGACAGCGGGGGTGGACTCAGGGGCAAGCCTTGCGGTGGAGAGCCGCGCGATGGCGAACCTGGCGTGGGCACGATCCGGTGTTGCTGGTGCTCGCGAATCTGGTCCCGCGGGTGAGGCTGCTGGTGCGCGTTCGGGGTCTGTTGCAACTGGGACTGCTGGCTCTGGGGTGGGCTGTGGGGGTTGTTCTTTGGACTGGCGGTAACCGGACTGGCGCTACTGCTGTGATCAGACGAGCTATCCATCGCTCCGAGTGATACTGCACGCGCCCCAGGAGCTACTCAATGTACCGATTACGCGATGCGAAATTACGGAACAGCCAATCGATATTCAATTCGATCCCGCGGGCATACTTTCGGCAGAATTTCGCATTAAGCGCGCGACATCGTCGACGTCGGGCCCGCGGAACAAACAATCACGATCGTCACGCTGCACACTGACTGTCGCTAATTGTCACTGTCACTCGGCAGGCGTCGTTAACACACTTTCACTCTGCAATTTCGCGATTACCCGGACGAACCAAGTCCATGGTCTCGACGGTTGCAACGTCCAAACGATACCGCTGATGACAACCAAGTTGACACTCGCCACACCGACGGCACCGAAAACCCGACCGGACCGATTTCGCGGCGCAACAACAACAATTGTTGAACTGGCAAACGGCGAGCAACGGTAAAACTACGGAAGCAGCTGCGGCATTAACTGTAACAACTCGCAGGGACGCGCGTCGTTCCTTCTCAAAGTGGCAAGCGTTCTCTTAGTCGAGTCGGGAATATTTCCTCCCTACCCAGTCACAGATGTAATAAATAAAAACATGAGTGGGAAGCGGCCGTGGTGGGGATGGAAGGCGGCTCGTGCGCGCACGCGGCCACACGGTTGGCGGAGCGTCAGCAGCGCCCCGCCACGCGAGTGGCCGACGACGCGCGTTGTCGACGCCCCGGGTATCTGCCGCCCCTAGCTGCCCCCACCCGAGCCCCGGCAGCGACGATTCATAGACACACGGCCGAAGACAGTACGACTGAAACGAGACGGGGGGAGGCAATCGAAGTGGGGATTTCTTCTTTTTCCTCGCGACTTCTCTTTTCTCGTCTCGTTTCGTCTTCGCTCTCTGCCCTCCTTCGCCGCCGCTATTACCTCTACCGCCCCGTCCCCTCTCCGACCCCGTCGCACCCCACACAAGCCTCCTCCTCCTCCTCCTCCACCTACGACCGCTTCTCTGTCTCTTGCGAGCAAAGAATGTCGCCGACGTTCGAATCGATCGTTCGCGAGAGGACGCGGATTCAGGGGGGCATACTTCTCCACCATATTCGCCAACGGCATTACACGCGCACACTTATTTCTTCTGTAGGTAACTCCGCTTCCTCTCGCGCGACCACCCTCTCTCCGCCACCTTCCTTTTCTTCTCTTCCTTCTTCCTTCTTTCTCCACCTCCTCCTTCTCCTTCTCTGTCTCCTTTTCGTTTTCGACGTGCCCGCTTTTCCGCCCCCCACCCCCTCGCGTAACCCTCCGCCCCGAACACCCACCACATTCTCCCTCTTACATCCTCATCCAACTCCTCCGCCTCCACCGCCACATC